>CALYLW010000382.1:9143-38052 GCA_944989445.1 Ampullaceana balthica | reverse complement strand
CTTTCATTAAAATAAAACTTTAATCAATTATATATACGAGCACATTATTGTCATACTGTCAGCCACTATGTTTCCAGCTCAGTAACATTAGTATCAGAATACTTCAGATTTATAATGGAGTTTAAGTTTTGGCATTAGAAGCGCTCCATAGTTCTTGATTTCGTTTAATTTTTTTAAATCTTGGCTTTTCTTTTCTTTTATTAAAATTTATTTTCACGTTTTAACAATTAGCTAATGAACAACAAGGAATTTGCCACCACCCCCCCCCCTCCCCCAAAAATATTTTTTTTCAACAGGGGTGGCTGTCAAATTTTAAGAATCAATGAATTTATCAACACATCTCATACTAATTTAGCCTCTGTTTTTTTTTATTACAGTAGTATTAGTATCAGAAGAATTTATATCCAATAAGGAGTTTGAAGTTTTGGCAGCTAAAACGTTCACATGCTTTTGGATAGTTCCTTTATTTGTTTTATTATTTCTTATTTGGCTTTTCTTTAAAAAGTTGGATTTAAAAAAACTCTTCTTTCTTTTAAAATTTTCATTTTAAGAAACTAATTAACGACTAGGAATTTGCCGCCCCTGGCAAAGTGCCACCCGTGGCATTTGCCCCCCCCCCTGCCCCCTCGCTACGCCACTGACTATATCCCTTCTAATCTTCTGTATAATGTGATGCTTTGTTTCGCACTAATAACAGTAACTGTACTTCAAGTTGTTTTTTTCCAATTTCTAATTGTTAAAAAAAATAATTCAACAGATGAATATCACAGATTTTTTTATCATCAAGTAAAAAAAATCCATCCGAGTTCTGAATCACAGAATCGATAACAATGTCGCTTATTGTTGGTCATCATATGTGGGGCTGGATAGCGAAGTCAATAGTGCGCTCGCTTCACAAGTTGGGGGTGGGATCGATTCCACATTAAAGCGACTATAAAAATGTTGATGAATGACTAACGCTAAGAAACTCCTCCGCTGACCTGGAGAGGGATGGGCGCCGCCAGGTCTATGAAGCCCGAGAATGTTCTAATGGAAACATTAGAACCCCCTGCGACTACGGGGTTATAACAACCACGAGGTTATGGGACTAAAAAATTTTTTTTTAAAATAAATAAATAATAAGTATACTAGAAAGTATGGTTAAAAATATGATTGTACTTTTGGTGTATGTTTTGTTTGAACAACAAAAGAACCTAAGACTCAAATATCTCTCCGACAGCTCAATCTTTCCTTCAGTAGAATTGATAACAGCTCAATAAGATCTCATTCTTACAAGATCAGAGACATGTACAGATCGAGTGCCCTAAATTTTTGAAACACGTCTTGTAGCATACAAAGTATTCTGAATGTTAAAGAACGGCTCCTCGGAATCATACAATCTTTTTTTATTTTTAGTTGATTTAATTATTCGTTTTTAGTTTTTTGTTATATTTTTATTACATTTTTTTTTAAAAACTCAAATAAAAATTGTGATCCCAGTAAAAGAAGTGATATAGCTGTAAAACAGAATTATTTGTACCGAATAATTTTATTTCAGTATTTTAAGATTTATAACACCTTAATTAAGTCCAATTTTATTTTAAATTTAATTTTTTTTTACATGATTTATGAAAAATATACAATATAATAGTCCAAGTCACTGGCTGGCTGGCTGGAAGGATGTGGAACGCTATGACGTCATTTTTTGAGCTTATATTTTAATACAAGGCGTGCATCGAAAGGCGCGCAAAAAGGTGTGCAAAATAATTATAAATTAAAGACGCGCTGTAAAAAATATATATTAAATATATGACATCATTATTTTAGCTTATATTTGAATTTTTGAAAAGGGAACGATGTAAAAATATAATTTGATGATTTATAATTATAAAATACTTTGTGTACATTTCAGCAAGTTTAATATTTCGTATTTATCAAACAATTATAAGTTACTTGGGCTTTTGACAAAAAAGGGTAGGCGCCGTAGGCGCCCCACAGCTGCAGTGAGTGCCGTAGGCGCCCTACAATCCCTATTATAAAATACTTTGTGTACATTTCAGTATGTTCAATATTAAGTATTTATCAAACAAGGATAAGTTAGTTGGGCATTTGAAAAAAGTGGGCGCCGCAGCACAACCTAGTGTTATAATATATTAATTAAATATTTCGCAATTTAACGATATTAGTCTCATTAACATAATTTAGTAAAATTTTACATTATCTATTTCAAATATCTCAGTTTATTCAAAGTAAAACCTGGTTTTATATATCCTGGAGTCAGAATTCTAATTTAAATTTGATGCCGATGAACAGAATGAAATTTTCTACTGTAAACTCAAAATTTCTGACCTTAAAAAGACACATATCACATGAATTCAAATACAATGAGACATAACAACAAGTGTGTGTATAGTATTTAAAACTCAAATATTTTCTTAAGTATTAAGTCCAAATTAATCATAAAAGTTGAAAAGATTGTCCAAATATCATATGATTATGTTGAACTTTAAAACGCGTAATAGATGTATAATCAAAGATATTGAAATTCATCATGTCATTTTTATTTCGAATAAAGAATAGCAGTGGGAAATGAAATTCAGACAAAACTCAGGCTAAAACTCTAGCCAAAACTACACGCATTAGTGTGAAAGAGAGAAAATAATCTCTAATCAAAGATTATAATTTCTTATTTATAATTGATTACTTTTTTAAAAATAGTTTTAATTTAAAAATTGCATAATATAAAAATATTTTTAAAAATGTATTCACTTATTTCCCTTCAAGTGCAAGTCCGTTTTCTTTCCTTTGAAAATTTGTCTTTTAAAAGTATATTGTAACTTATGATATTGATGCTTACATCCAGTGGCGTTGCAACGGGTTGACATCGGGGCAGTTGCCAAGGGCGCCAGCTCAAAAGGGCGCCACTACATCTCTAATTTTTAAATGTGTATTTAAATAAATACATTCGGGCCTCTCTAAGTCGAACTCAAAAGGACCCGAAAGAAAAATTGACTTACGGAGTTTTTGAGTTAAGGGAAATGGCGTAATAGGCGCCAATTAATCATGGCCAATGTAGATATTGGGGGGGGGAACAGCCATACCGGCTAGTAGTCTTGACAAGATTGGGAGGCGGTGTCAATGTTTCATATGAAAGGAGCGAACTTGCTTTGACATACCGACATAAGCCAGTGAGAGGAGACACCTTCCATCCCCTCCCCCACTTTACTCCCTCCGCAGTGGGATTGGGGGAGTAAGATTTTTCTTTTTAAAAAGAGTCACAGCATGCAGCAAAGGGACGCGAGTTAGTTACCACTCCTTTTTCTTGTCTTTGTCATTTTGTGTACTTACAAAGGTCGCTTAATCCCTCGTGGAATGCACTAAGATAAGACTTTACGTTCATTTACGTGGCTCTAAGGAACACCTTTTTTGAAATTTCACGCCAGAATAATAACACTAACGCCTTGGAAAATTGGACAAAAAGAGGTTTAAAGCCAAAAATATTGGAGTTAAGGAGCTCTAAAATATGTAAGTCTTATTGAATTTGGCATGGACCTAACAATTAATTCGGTATAGGGAGGTTTTCGACTTAGGGAAGTTCGACTTGGCGAGGTACGACTCTATTTCGCTTTTATCCTGGACTAGCAAAATACCCGCGCTTTGCTGCGGTAAATTAGGATTTCAGTAAGCCTTGAGAACCCGCGTAAAACAAATTCAAAACACAAATTGATTTCAAAATGTATCATGATGGATATAATACATATATTAACTTCACCGTCTTGTCTGTCTGTCTGTTGTAGTCCCGCAGAAAAACAAAAACGAAAAGTAAAAAAATGACAGACTTCCCGTGATCCTATCGAGCTGATAATTTAATTTTTTTCCGTCTGCTACCATTGCGGGAGGGTACTCAACAACCGCCCAAAGTTTCATGCTTCCACCTACACGGGAAATAGGAGAATTGGTGATTTTCAGTTTTTATATAGCTCATATAAGAAAAAAATTACATTTCGGCCCCCGGCCCCCTTTATGTGATAATTTATATAATTGTTCCACCTGTTACCATCGCGGAATGTTATCCAACAACTACCCAAAGTTTCATGCTTCTACCTTCTCGGGAAATAGGAGAATAAGGGATTTTTAATTTTTATAAAGCCAGAATAAGGAAAAAAAACGTTTTTGGGCCCCCGGCCCCCATGAGTGTGAATTTCAAAATTCTTTTTCACCTGTTACCATTGCGGAAGTGTACTTAACAACTCTCCAAAGTTTCATGCTGCTAACAACACGAGAAATTGGAGAATTAGTGATGAGTCAGTTTTTTTTATATAAGAAGAAAACTACATTTTGGCCCCCGGCCCCCAGTAAGTGAAAATTTAGATAGTTTTTTAACCTGTTACCATCGCAGAATGCTACTTAACAACTACTCAAAGTTTCATGCTACTTCCTACACAGGAATTAGGAGAATTAGTGATTTTCAATTTTTATATAACTCATATAAGGAAAAAACTACATTTTGGCCCCTGGGCCCCAGTAAGTGAAATTTTGAATATTTTTTCGCCTGTTACCATCGCGGAAGTGTACTCAACAACTTCCCAAAGTTTCATGCTTCTACCTACTCAGGGAAATAGGAGGATTAGTGATTTTCAAATTTTTATATAGCCAATGGAAGGGGAAAAAAAGATTTTGGGCCCCCGGCCCCCATGAAGCTGAATTTATACATTCTTTTTCGCCATTTGTCGTCGAGAGACGCTACTTGACAACTTCCCAAGGTTTCATGCTTCTACATACACGGGAAATCCGAGAATTAGTGATGAGTCAGTTTTAATATAAGAAAAGACTACATTTTGGCCCCCGGCCCCCGCAGTAAGTGATAATTTAAATATTGTTTTTACCTGTTACCATCGTGAAAGTGTACTTAAAACTACTCGGGAAACAGGAGAATTGTTTCAGCTGTGGTACGAGTACACCAACAGCACCGGTGATACGACTCAGGTAAACACTCAACTTAACCCTCTATCGTTGCCATTCACAGTTCATCAGAGAATCAGAGTTCTTCGGTATCTTAAGGGCTCACAATAAAACATTGATAATTCAGGCTGCGATGAGCACTGATAGCTTCCAAATACTTCTGGGCAAAGGGGCCGTCCATAAATGACGTCACGCACCTAAAGTGGAGGGGGGGTCACACTTTTGTGACGATGCGTGACGAGGGGGGGGAGGGGGTTGAAGAAATGTGACGTCACATCAAAAGGTTAACTTTAAATAAAACTTCCACTGTAAGATTTGGTCGCTTACAATTTATTTAATGACTTTTTAAATATTTTTTAAAAACCATCAGTTTTTCTCAAAGTGCCGGTCCATACGGCATCAGACGCCGGTTGGCGTAAGTTATGAAGAAATGAAAATTAAATCTAATTATAATCCTTTAAGTTTGAGAACCCACAAGAGAACGTATAAAATTGTTACCCTCTGTCGTTTGATGTTGACATCAAAGCAATTGTGATGTAACCGCAGCTCCGTTTTTAAGGCAGGAGTCGGCGAACATGTTTTCCCCTTACCCCAAAATATACAAGTTTATGTGTGCGTTACCCCCCCCCCTCAGACTCGATGTCCTGCCCACATGACTCGAGCGGGGATTTGGGGGAGCGTCGCTAGCCCCCAACCCCCTAAAATGCAACTGGTCAGTTTTACAAGCATGATAAGTGTCTAACGATGATATGAATAGGATTATGTGTAGTTATTTTAAGTCAAAACGACGCGGAATATCCATTTTATAATTTTTTTAAAATTTATTTATTATTTATTTTTTGGGGGTGGGGGGTGGGGGATCTATTTTATACAATTGTAAACGTTTTAAGTTTGATATAATTGTTCGATTGTTATTTGGTTTAACGCCCCTGGCCATTCTAGATATATATGTAATAGTATTCATTAACTTTATTGAATGCATCAATTCTTGACATCGCAATTCGAGAGTAGCACTGTACAAAACAGCTTTTCTTCTTAGCTCAGTTTTTAAGACATTAATTTTAAATATCACAGAAAGGATACTTGATACACTTAAGTCATGTGGATTAAGATTATTGTCACTCGTGTCAATATAAATGAAAGTAGGGTGGATTTAGGTGTCTTCATATAGTACGTAGGTAAGAAATCTACATAGTTGTCAAATTTTTAAAAATGCATTTTCTGGAAGGAACCGGTTCAATAGTAGGCATATGTTCGAAGCGTACACCGTACACGTACAAATTACGGTACACATGACGTATTTTAATATATCAAGTGGATTGTAGTGGATGTTATATGTCCCAAATGAGTCTGCATTACCCCCAAGAATTCCCTTTGACCCCAGATGGGGTAATTTACCCCTGTTCGTCGACCTCTTTCTTACGGGATGCCCGACAGTCAATTGAGGGTTTTTAAAAAAATATATTTTAAAAATATTATTTTTATATATTTTTCTTTTTAAAACAAAGAAGTTAACAGTGATGATTAAAAGTCATTTTTTAATTTAAATACATTAAAATAAAGTATAATCTAAGTATGTTAACACATTTCGTTTTTTTGAAGGACGTTTAAACGTTTTTAATAAAAGAAAATCCGTAAAAACAAAGTTTTTGACTATAAATCCCTTATTATATGAGACATAACTAAAAGTATTGATTATGTGCAAACGCGACAAACATTTACAGACTGAAACCGAAATTATATCCCCTTTGCTTTTAACCGGGGGTGGGGGTGGGAGAGGGGAAAGGTCTTGTCACCGATCGCTGGACCGAGCTCAGCGGGACACGCAAAATGTAAGCAAAAGCACGCCGGTATACCTTGTTAAAACACGAGATGTGTTCACCTCTGGCTGGCGTGAAGTCAATTAACCCGTAAAATGTAAACGATAGCGACCGCTACATATAGTTTATATAGATAAACTAAAAATGCATTAACTTAATTACGGTACGCTCGATCGATCTGAAATTTTTATACGATTCATTGTTAGGTGACTCGGGTCCGTGTGCCAAATTTCAGCTCGATGCCTTCACGGGAAGTTGGTCATTTTTTACTTTTGTTTTTCCGCGGTGCCCGCCCAAGACAGACAGAGAGACAGAGAGAGACGGCGGTGAAGTTAATATAAGGGATTTAAAAACGGACCGGTTCAATCGGATACCTAGAAATTAAAATTATGAAAGTTTATGTTAATATTATTATTAAACCGAAAAGAGCGGATTCTAGCGAATTTATATGCCCACAATGATTCAGCATTACCTCCAAGAGTTCCCTTTTTACACCGAATGAGATAATATACCGCTGTTCACCGACCCCTCGGTTAAACCGCCCGATAGCGGTAGCCATTTAATAATAATAATAATAATAAATTGATTATTTATATAGCGCTGTATCCCAGTAAGGAACTGGGCTCACAGCGCTTTACATAAAAGAAATAACATACCTATAAGTATTAAATTTACTTTCATATCATAACAAACACAAAAATTACTAACAATTATACATATACGTTAATCATTTACAAGAAATGTTGTTTCATTAATTTTGAAAATAAATTTAGAAAAGATGTGTCTTAAGTGCAGTCTTGAAAGGACTTGGTTGTTTGAATACTACGTATGTGTAATGGAAGAGAATTCCATTGTTTGGCTGCACAAAAAGAGAACAACCTTTCACCAAATGTTTTGGTGCGTGTCTTAGGAACAGAGAGAACGCGTGTGTCTGCAGAAGATCGTAGCTTGCGAGCGGCTGAGTAGACCGACAAAAGTTGAGTAAGATACGATGGGCATGAGTCCGAAAAGAAGTTGTGACAGAGAACGGCCAGTTTGTAATCAATACGGGTTTGTATATGCAGCCAATGAAGTGAGTGAAGAAGTGGAGTAGCAGTCTGGCAGCTGAATTTTGAACTTTCTGTAGTTTTTCAATACATGGTTTTGGCGCACCTGACAGAAGAGAATTGCAGTAATCCATACGAGCTAGTACAAGATCACAGACTAGAGTTGTTGTTGCACTAACTGTTAAGTAATGACGGATTGAGCTGATCTGACGAATGGCAGTGTAGGCAGATCGACAGATGTGATTGATGAAGTCGTTAATAGACATGTTGTCAGAAATAATGTAGCCAAGATTTATGTAGCCATTTATTTTTCATTAGTTTATAAACTCCACAAGAGAATGCAACAATTTAAACACGCCTCGTCCATTGGTGGCATTATATTTACAACTCTTGTGTGACGCACTTGGAATCGTATTGGGAAAAAACAACAACACAAAAACAAAACAAAAAACAAAAAAACTCGTGAGCTTTGGAGAAAAAAGTTATGATAATATTGGATATTTTATTAATGTCATAGTAATTTTCAGTCTTCAACTTGCAGTATTACTGTATTTTGCGACGCACAAGATGACACCCTACTTTCCTGTACAAATGTGGGGTTCGTACAGTACTCGCCATATTCCTCTTCCAGTGCATACCAAATAGTTTTTAGAAAACATGAGATTTGATATCAATGTGGTAATTTTAGATCAAATGCCTTTGACGTGAAAATACTTAACGTGTGTTACGATATTACAATGCAGACCTACACTAAATAAATACTTAAATGACAAAAAAAGTGATTGGAAAAATACCCGTTACTTATTTTCAAAAAAGAAATTAAGGTGTGTTTTAGTTGGTTTTTTGGTCTTTTTTTTTGGGGGGGGGTCAAAGCTTTGTGACGTATTTTTGGAGGGGGGTCTAACTTTTTGTGACGACGCGTGACGAGGGGGGGGGGTGAAAAATCGGCCAAAATAGCGTGACGTCATTTATGGACGGCCCCAAAGCAAACTTTGCTGAGCGGCTCATCGAAGGTTTGATGTTTGGGGAAGTTTTGAGAACAGGAGGAAGTAGACACGTCAAATTATCCAATTGGAAGCTTTTTCCCATCACTGACTGTCCTTGGATGAAACAAGCACCCCCTGTATTGTGTTTTTCTATTAAACAGCTTCTACTAATTAATCTCGTCGTCAGCTCAATCACTTCTCCGCTTTGTCCCTCAAATAAAGCTCAATTTTAAACAAGTTAGGAAATAGAGACAATAAAATAACACTCCAATTTCATTTTAATGACGGCATAGTTTTATATTTTATATAACAGTTTAAAAATTCATCAAAGTACATTCAAGAGTTGTCGAGTGGCACGCGTGCTCGGCTGACGTACCGATGGTTACGGGTTCGAATCCTCTTTTAGTGGGAACCTTACAGTGTTTAGTGGAAAATAAGGCGGCTGGGTATGCCAGTAGAATTAAAGGAATAAAAAGTACATGAAAGTTACGACTGATGGCAGAATATAGACAGCACATTTGGCAGTGCAGGAGAAATGTAATATTTAACAAACTCATGTAGATCTATACAGAAAATTTAATAGATATACTATTTAGAGCAAAAATCCAAAATTTAATAGATCAAATATTATTCTAAAAATAAACTAAATTAAATAACAATATAATAAATTGGCTGAAGTTTATACAACCGCTTCAAATACATCTAAATATATTTTATGTATGCATAAAATGTTAAGGCATGAACATATCCGGACAATGTCTACGCTAAGAAATTCGCTTTTTCCTTTCAGAGAGGAAACTGCAGAGCCAAAAGAAGCAGGCACGGAGAAGTCTACTGGGGGGAACAGCCATCACCCGTGTTTTACTTTTTTTTGTTTGTTGTTTTTTCACATTTTGTTTCACACCATGTCACTTATCTTATCTTATCTTATTTGTTACAGACGCTCCTTGTATACAGAAGATTATTGCGTCCCATTCATACTCATATTTCACTCCATGGGACATGTCACTCACATCCAGAGGCGTCACTAGGGTTGGTGTCACCCGGGGCGGTAGCTCATGGTGTCACCCCTTCACGACTGAAGGGGCCGTCCATAAATGACGTCACGCGAGGTTGCCAATTTTTACCCCACCCTCCCCCAGCGTCATACTTCGTCACAAAAATATAGACCCCACCCCTTTTTTAAGATAAGACGTCACAAAGCTTTGACACCCCTCCCCCAAGCCGTATTTTCTCAATAAAAATTAGCATGTTGCAAATTATTTTTTGTCATTTAAATATGTATTTAGGGTAAGTCTGCACCGTAATATCGTAACACGCGTGAAGTCATTGAAAACGTAATTAAATAAATGGTAAACAATCAAATATTTAAGTGGAACTTTTATTTAAAGTTTCGCGTTTTTTATGTGACGTCACATTTCTTAAACACCCCCCTCCTCGTAACACATCGTCACAGATGCGTGGACCACCCCCCTATGGCGGATTAAAGGGGGGGTAGCAGAACGGGCTAAAGCCCCCAATAATTTAAGGGCCCCCAAACTTTTTATGAATTATAGTGTATAATAAAGATGCAGGCCATTATGTTTGTACGAATCCCTGAAAATGCCTTGGGCAGTCATACGGCAATGCTGCAAATGAGTAGGAAGTATAACCGAAAGCAGGCTATTCTTCGTGAGAAGTGCATTCTAGCTCATTATGTGCCGTGCACAGCTCATTCCTTTAATTTGGTTGGGAAAAGAGCAGCAGGTTGTCCTACTGCGGTCAGATTTTTTTGTCTTCTGCAAAATCTTTATACCCGACTTGTTGCATCTACTCATCGTTGACAGGTACTTCAAAAACATATGAAATTGATACATGCTATCAAAGCCTTGTCTGACACAAGATGGTCTGACATTATGCTGTAAGGTCTGTTAATAGCTCATACCATGAGAATATCGCAGCACTGGAAGAATTAGCACCGAATATAAATCAGCCACTTGACTGCCGACTTGAAGAAGGAGGATTTCTAAAGGAAATTGAACAACTGGAAGTCGCTATTTTACTTGAAATTTGGGAAACAATTTTAGAAAGGAAGTATCTCATTGAGTTTGTTAAAAAATAGCATTCTTAATTTTATTCCTATGAAGACAAAAGAAAGGAAAAGTCCGTGGTAAAAACAGTGTAAACAATCTTCAATACTATCAAACAAAAAAGAAAGCGTCAGTTTGATAAATGACATCAACAAAACAGTATTCTCCTGGAGAAAAAAAATCAAGATTGAGGTATTTCTGGTAATCATTGACAAACTTTCTTAAGCCCTACAACATTGGTTAGGTGCATATAAATACATCCATGAGAAATTTGGCTTTCTTACAAACCTAACTGAGCTCAGCAATTTCGCCACCCGACGGACAGCAGCCAAGTTAATGGAAGAACATTCAAGTGATTTCGAAGAAGGGGTCGGGTAAATCCGAAGCAACCGTTTCGTCCCCCTCAATTTACTAGCAACCCCATCGAGCGGTGCCGGTTTAGTGCCAGGAGCGCCAGTACGGATTAGCAAAAAGTGCCGCGAAGAACGCATTGGATTCCAGCTCTGAGGAAACCTTCCAGTGGGGGTTGCACCCTAGGTAGGTCTTTGATGATCCCCCGGTCTGCGGCGGTCCTAACCATGGAGACCCGTGTGCTTTGCCGGGATGGCGCCAAAGTGGTAGCGGGTCGTAGTAGGAAATTCCACCACCTCCTTGTGAGGGCAACTTAGTGGGAGGCATCTTCGACTGTATGTCCTGGATGCCCAGGTGACCGCTTCAGAAGCGACCGCTTTTTTTTTGGGTGGGGGGGTCCTCAGCTGTTACATCCCTTTGGTGGCCAGATGGCTAAGGGGGTCTTCCGGGAAGACCCATAAAGAGCACTAGGCTCGGGGCTTCTGATTTTCTTCCACATGTAGGTTCATGAGTGATTTCGAAGACTGTTTACCTTCAGAATTAGTCCAATTTTCAGAACTCTTAAAAAAGTTATTGTCCAGCCCCAGGCGCATGGTAAGGAAAAGAAATTTACACAAAGCGAAACTCAAAAAACTTGCACAGAGCTAAAAATTTTGCTGCTTTTGAATGAGCTATATTTCACACAGTCCTTTACAAATGTACACATCGCACTTCGCATCTATCTTTCAATGATGACATCAAACTGCATCTGAGAGCGATCCTTTTCAAAGTTGAAAAGAATATATAATGAGTTAGAATTTGCATGGGACAAAAAAGGCTGAATATGCTCTCTCTAATGAGCATTGAAAAGTAACTTGTAAGCTTACTCAGCTTTATTGACTTGATTGAAAACTTCGCCATTTGAAAAATTCGCAAACGAAAGTTGTAGGTTGAAATAATAATCATACATATTTTTCAATAATTTTTGTTATTTCAAATAGAGAAAAGAATTCGTTACCTCATGAATTGTTTTTTTTTAAATACGGAGTATCACGTAATACTATTCTTTACGGGGGCGCGTTCGAAGCACTAAACAGCGTAAGTCGGAATGGGACCGTCGTAACCGGAGGACTACCTGTATATAAACATGCATATCTATGCTTTCACGCCTTTAATAAATATATATATATAAAAAATATTACACTCAAAGACATTGAAATCATAATTTTCCTCAAGAAAAATATCAACAAAGAAAACCCATCTTTTGATATTTTTTTTCTTTGGGGGGGGGGTGATAAAATCGTATTCCCCCCCCACCCCACTGTGGTGGAGGGAGTCGTGAGGTGGGATTCGTTCATGCTGTCGGTGTGTCCAAGCCCAAATGGCTTTATATCTTTTAAAACAGAAGACACTGCCTCTTTCATTCCAGCCTTTTTTAAAGATCTCTCTGCTGAGACTATTTCTTTTCTTTTTTCCTAATTTGTTTTAATGTTGTTCCTGTGTTGGGACTGTTTTATTATTGCAAGTTAACTGATATTTTTTTAATAAGAATTTTCGCGTTTAACGTATTTCATTGTATTTCTTAATTTCTTTCTAGATTAACAAAATTGTCATCTTTTGTTTTCTGACATAAAATCGTACACAGTAAAATTTTAGGCTCGGGTGTCACCCCCTGACGGGTGTCACCCGGGGCGGCCCGCCCCCCCCCCGCCCCCCCCTAGTGACGCCACTGAAGGTCAGCAATACGTTATGGCAAAGAAAAATTAAATGGTAAGAAGTTCTTATTAGAAAAAGCAAAACATTATTTGGTTTTTCGTGACAACAGAGAGGACAATTCAAGTACAAATAAAGGTAATATTTCGGAACTTGTGCATCTGCTTGCTAAGTATGATCCGTAATCCGAGAACATCATGGGGAAAATAAAAATAAGTAAATTATAATAAGTCAGTCACATATGTCTATTCAAATTAAAGCAGTTTTAGGAGACAAAGTTCACCAACATTTTTTAATCATTTCGCCGGTACAATAGCGGGAAAAATATTATTCCATTTTATTTGATAACAGGACAGAAATTTCACATTATAATAAACTAGGCAAGTTTTGCGTTAAGTAAAGTTTGAAAAATAGAAATTAAAATTTGTTGAATATTTTAAAGATTTCATTGAAACAATATTGAGACTGCTTACAAAATTTTTACATGATTTTCAGTAAACTTAAGGATGATGATAATGATGTCAAATCTCATTTATTAAATGATAGTCTATTTATACTATGGTCATGGTTTAAAAAAGCATGCAGGTGTTAAGCAAACATTTAATCTTAAATGTCGAATTAATTTGTAATTTGCTTAAACAACTCATTAGAACTGGTCTGTTTCCATGCTGCTTCAAGTGTAACAAATTTCTATAACTCTTTTGGTACATTAAAATGTTTTATGCATGCCCCCACATAGTTTGGAGAGCTATTATTTTCAGATCATATGAAAGTGCGTAAGTTTGAACTCATTAAGTTTTGGTTCTCCTTTCAAAAGAGTAGTGTTAAAACGTTGGCGCTTGCTTCCCTCACTTGCCCAATTCTTTTTCAATTTGAGCCTTAGTTTGGCAATGAGTAGATGATGATCTGAGGCTACATCTGCCCCTCTTTTTACCCTTACATCTTGGAGAGATCTTCTAAACTTTTTTCAGATACAGATATGGTCGATTTGATTAGCCGTTGACATATCTGTTGATATCCATGTTGCTTTGTGGATATTTCTATGCATGAAGAGGCTTCCACCGATGACTAGACCATCTGCAGCACATAGATCTGCTAGCCTTTCACAATTTTCGTTCATCTCTCCGAGGCCGTGTGTTCCCATGCATTCTTCATATCCATTATTGTTGCTGCCTATTTTTTGCATTTAGGTCACCCATTAGTATAATCACATTGCTCACACTTTTGGATAAGGGTTCTCAGTCTGTTGTAGAAGTCCTCTTTGTCCTCTTCTTTACTGTCGTTAGTAGGAGCGTATACCTGAAGAAGATCCATATTGACTTCTTGCTTTTTGGTCTTAAATCTTGCGGTGATTATCCGGGGGCCATGGGCTTCCCATCCTAAAAGGACGTTCTGAGCAGTTTTGGAAAGCATGAGTGCTACTCCTTGGGTGTGAGCTGCGTTTTCTTCATCATAGCCTGAATATATTAGCAGTTCTCCTGTGCTGAGCTTCATCTGGCCTGAGCCCGTCCATCGGGATTCGCTTATCCCCAAGATGGCTAGCTTGTACCGTTGCATTTCGGCAACAACTTGGACAGTTTTTCCAGCTTCGAACATAGTCCTTAAGTTCCATGTTCCTAGGCTGGTGGTGGTCCTAGTGGAGAGGATGGTTGTCTGCCGGGTGGTTTCCAGTTGGCTTTGGCCACCTAGCTTCATTAGTTCTCTGTTAAGAAACCCATCATCTCCAAGGTCCGAGTTTCCTATTTTTTTCTTTGTTCGCGTTTTTGTAGCAAGGCTTTTTTTACGGGAAGGGATGCTAGCCCTTCGCACAACCCTCCTCCTCTCTCACCCGGGCTTGAGACCGGCTACGGCGGAGTTCTCTTTTGAAAGGGGAACCAAAAATTAATGAGTTCAAACTTACGCTTACAAACAAATTCAAGATCTTGCAAGAACTAGGCAACGAAGAAACAGTTGACCAAAACTGGAAAAGCTTCAAAGAAATACTTACGACCACCTGTGAAGAAGTGTTGGGTCCCAGACAACAAACGCATAAAGAATGGATTTCTAATGAAACCATGGAGAAAATCCAACAGAGGAAAAAGAAGAAGGCAAACCTAAACAACAGCCGCACCAGAACCGAAAAAGCAAGAGCATCAGCGGAATACGCAGAAGCCAATAAAAACGTTAAACGTAGTATAAAGTCAGATAAAAAGAACTACATAGAAGGATTAACACTTGAAGCAGAAGAGGCAGCTTACCATGGAAACACAAGGAACTATTCAGTACAATAAAAAAGCTATCCGAAAATTCAAAAATCCAGAGAGACCTGTTAAAACTAAAGATGGGGAATCTATACCTGATGAAGAGGGTCAGAAAAAAAGATGGATAGAACATTTTGAAGAACTTCTGTATGGGACTCATCCACCAAAGAAAAAATTGATAATCTAGAACAAATTCAAAAAAGAGCTGCCAGATTCATTACTGGAGAATATTCGAAACTGACAAGAATAACACCATTAGTTAGATCATTAAACCTTGAAACACTAGAGGATAGAAGAACCAAGAACAAAGTAGTAATCATACATAAAGCAATTAATTCTAATTTAGAAAGACAACACAAAGATAACTTAATACAACCCTCAGATAGACATAAGGATAAAAACACCTTTCTTATTCCGTATGCAAGAACAAACACATACAAGTTTTCCTTCTTCCCGTCCGGAATTCGGGCGTGGAATGGGTTGCCTGAAGAATCCAGGAAAACCAACACTTTATCAACATTTAAATCTCTAATAAAATGCAGGACTAAACACAAACCATAGATAAGCGTAGGACGCAATAATCTTCTGTATAGAAGGAGCGTCTATAAACAGATAAGATAAGATAACTCCTCAACCGACCAGCCGCACAATACAAACTCAACATAGAGCCAGCAGAACAAGACCTATAAATACACTGTAGCACACCCACAAAACAAGAGATAAGCAGAGCAATTAAACAACTAAAGAAAGGCAAAGCGGCTGGTCCAGACAGAATACCAGCAGAAGCCTTGGCAGCAGATATTACGACTAGCTCTGCAATGCTCCACACTCTTTTCAAGAAAATATGGGAGGAATAACAGATTCCGATGGAGTGGAAAGAAGGACATCTCATTAAGCTCCCAAAGAAAGGAGATCTTAGCTCCTGCTCCAACTATAGAGGAATAACTCTGCTATCCATACCAAGCAAAGTATTTAACAGAGTGCTGGTAAACAGAATGAGTGACGAAATAGACACCCATCTTAGAGACCAACAAGCAGGTTTTTAGAAAAGATAGATCATGCCCTGACCAGATTGCCACCCTGAGAATTATATTGGAACAATCCCTGGAGTGGAACTCACCCCTATAAATCAACTTTATTGACTATGAGAAGGCTTTCGATAGTGTTGACAGGCCAACCCTGTGGAAATTACTAAGACACTACGGCAGAGGCGTCACTAGGGTTGGTGTCACCCGGGGCGGTAGCTCTTGGTGTCACCCCCCCCACACACACTACTTGCACCATAAATCTCCTCGAGTCTGCCAAATACCGGGAACATACAGATTCTTTAGTAACGTTTGAAAATATAGATCAAATGTTTGTTACAAAGGCATTATGAGAAAAGTTGAATTTAAAATCGATAGGTAAAATATTGTAACATTTAAGAACTAAATGGACAAAATGTTAATTTTAAATTTTTATTTTAACATAAAATTATTAATTTTAAGTAATACGGTTAAATAACTGTAATATTTTCAAATGCACAAACTTGCATCTACATTGCGTTCCATTAAAATTTACAACAATTATATTACATTACCAAAATTAGAATATATTACTAACCATTACAGTACAACTTCAAATGAGGTAAGGTTGTAACCGTTGTTTTTTGGGTTTGCCAAATCAGCAACTATCAGAATATTATGTAATAATTCAAAATACAATGTCATTAAATATATTTAAAAAATCAGAATTTATATTTTCTGGCCTTTAAAACTGAAAACTTGTTTATTACGTCATCGAAATCTATTTCTTGTGTCGAATCACTCTCAATGGATAACATGGCAAGATCAGAAAGCCTTGACTGCTCCATTGTAGATCGCAAATAATTCTTTATAAGCTTTAGCTTTGAAACACTCCTTTCACATGAAGCCACAGACACACAGATTGTAACAAATAATCGTAAACTCAATGTGAGATAGGGGAGAGATTCTATGAAGTCCCATTCAGCTACAAATTTCAAAACGTCAAGTACGGACCAGTCTTCAGCCTCTTTGAGATCTATCTCTGCTGCCTTCAGGTGCCTTCTCAGCCTTGGTATTTCTAATAAAAGCTCTTCCTCTGACAACTCATCATAGAAAGTGGACAACCTTGGAATGGACTTAAGTAATTCTTCTTCAGTGGCAGATATCAAGCTTTTGGCTTGTACATCCTCAAACATGGTTGCTATTTCCTTGATTGCACTTGATCTGATCTGGAGTTCACAATGGAAACGATCAATACACTCAAACATCGACCTTTTGTTTTCTTCTTGTAGAGTTAGTCCAGCATCTCTTGTTTTCTCACCTGTCACCCTTTTCTTCAACATGGGTCTGTTCTCTACTGAAATTCCAAGTTGTTCTGATTTTAAAAGCACTGGAATATTTCCATGTTTCAATCTATCATATCACAAATTGTGAAAGGTGTAACGTTGAGCTTTGTATTTGTTTAATAATAAATCTCAAATCTATTGTTTTCATTACATGATTCGTTTGTGTGTTTTTTTTTAAATTTCATTCACTTTCATCGTGTGCTCTTTAATAACATACATGTGCCAAAAGTTATTATTTAAAGAAGGACAATGTTACCAACATTCGCTCCCCTAGAATAATGTTCTATGTGATGTTTGATAGACCTATATTGAGTTAGGACCTTGTTTTTTTGTACTAAAAATGCCTACAAATTTGTCTCACGATACACCTTTCACAATTAGTGCTATGATAGATTGAAACATGGACAATATCCCAGCGGCAATAACTCAATTTTGTCAAAAACTCAACTTAGAACATTGTTATTCTAGGGGGACGAATGTCAAACAAGCCTCAAATTGAAAAAAAAAGTTAATTAATTAATTGAATGCCATTTTTTAAAGTTTAAGTCTCGTCTGTCATACTTTAAAAGAACATTACATTTTCTAAAATTCGTCTAACTTTTGAACATGTCCAAAATTTAAGTGTCATTTGGCTTACTTTTGTAACTTTCCTTCAAAATTAGTCAATAAATTATTAAAGAATTATTTAACGAGGAAAAGGTATACTATAATGTGGCATTTTGAATCAAAAATAATTCCAGAAAATTATCACTATATTTCCCTGTTTTAACAAAGTTAAATAAAGGATTCAACTGGCTTACATTTTGCTGCTCCAAGAATGTGGAATCATGAATTGTAGACAAAATACTTGAATTCAATAGATTATATATTCAGTAATATGCTTTATAATGTTCAGACCAGATGGTTTTCAACGTTAAAAATTTGTCGCTGCAGGTTCGGTTCTGATCGCGTCGTTCAAAATCAACTTTACATGTACTTCGGCTGTCGAACGTACGCATCACGCGATCTATCAGTGAAAATCGTTTCATACGAAATAGAAAAGACTGAAATGTTTTTATGTGAAATTAATTTAGTGTTAAAGGTTATTTTAAAAAGTACCTAAATACAATATTTTCCTATAACTAAAAAAACAAAGAAAACCTATCTATTTATTTTTTTGAAGAAAAATCTTATCTCTCTCAACTGTCGTTGAGGAAGTAGTGAGTTAGGATTGGTCTCACAGTCACAGGCTGACTCCTCGTGTGTGTCGGTATGTCAAAGCCCAGTAAGTTGGATTTTCTTCTCAAACAAAAGACACCCCTTCTTTTATGTGCAGCCTTTTTTAAATTGTGCGGCTTTTTCTTTCATTTTTTTTCCTAATTAGTTTTATGGTAGTTTGTGGAGATGTTTTATTATTGCCTGTTAACTGATATTTTATTTATAAGTTTTCGGTTTAAACGTATTTCATTGTATTTCTCAATTTATTTCTAGATGAAAAAAATGTGTCTTCTTTTTTTTCTGACATAAAATCGTACCCAGCAAATTTTAGGCTTGGGTGTCACCCCCTGATGGGTGTCACCCGGGGCGGCCCGCCCCCACCGCACCCCCCTAGTGACGCCACTGCTCACATCTCCATGCTTTTCTAGATTACTACCCTTTGAAAATTTACTCTTTTTTTTGTGTGTAGTCTTTAAAGACGCAATGTCAACATAAGATTATGGCAACAAAGCGAAATAATTATTATTTCACTGTTGCTCCGTTAGTTATTAATTGTTCAGAGTTATTCCCCATTTATTTTATCATGTTTTTAACTTTTTTTTCCCGGAGAACTCTTCACTAAGACCATTTTGTGTTTTTGTAAGAACAACTTGTTAGAAGGTACAGTGGGCTACAATTTAGTCTACCGAATCTAGTAAGTACAAGTGTTTTTTTTTAATCGCATAATGTAAATATCTGTTCTAAAAAATTTTAAATGGTAAAACTAAACTAATGTTTATACTGTAATTATGTCAGCTTATCTATATATATATATTATATAATATTAATAATTATATATAATTCTCTTCGGGTGACCATGCGGCCATGCGAGACACAACGATGCACGTATGTGCAACCGAACATGACGAATGACTCTCGCTGGGGTTGACCAATGTATCGAGACCAACAATGGTCCTTGCGTTTCACTTGCATTGTTCCTTCCCAGACTAACGTGAGATTCGTAGTGTACTGGTTATCACGTCATCCTTATAAATACGGGGAAGGTCTTGGGTTCAAGCCCCAGCGAGAACATTTAAAAAAATTTTTTTTTAAAATGTGTGTTTGTGCCCTTTCTTTTACCCCTTTATTGCCAAGACTAGCTGACCAGCAGCGTAGCATGCGCCGCTACTGATTCAGTGACGGGTGAAGACTTCCTGAAAGACACAGTTGTCAAAATGGGGTGGGCCGGGTGGGTTTGGGCTTGGGCAAACGACTGTGAGTGAATGAAAAGAAGGAACTCTGGAGAGACCCGCGGCGTAGCATACGCCGCAGACTTGCTCATCATCATCATGTTGGGTAAGAGTACAGACACAAAAAGCAGCACTAAGTAAATAAAACAGACCCGTAAAAACAAAGTTTTTTGACTATGAATCCCTTAAATATGTCATTATATGAGACATAACTAACGGTATTGATTATTTACAAACGCGACAAACATTTACAAACTGAATCTTTTTTTTTGTTGTCTTAACTCAACTTTGCTTCATAACCCTGGGGGGGGGAGAGGGGAAAAGTCTGGTCACCGATCGCTGGACCGAGCTCAGCGTGACACGTAAAATGTAAACAAAAGCACCCTGGTACATCGCGTCAACGCTCGAACTGAGCTTTCACGTGAAAAAAAAACAAAAAAACAAACCGTGAAATTGAATTACATACCTCGTATAGAGATAAACTAAAAATGCATTAATTTAATTACGGTACGTTCGATCGATCTGAAATTTTGATACGATGCATTGTTAGGTGACACAGGTCCGTGTGCCAAATTTCAGCTCGATGGCTTCACGGGAAGTGGGTCATTTTTTACTTTTGTTTTTCCACCCGCCCAAGACAGAGAGAGATGACGACAGACAGAGACGGCGGTGAAGTTAATATAAGGGATTTTAAAAAAGTGAGTAAACGTAAAGACATGCACACTGAGGTTGTTGTTACCCGCCTCCCATTTATTAACCGACGTTCACTCGCGTTGTTTTGATTTCTTTGTGCTCTAGTTTGTGTCCGTTCTTTCTCCACTTTCTTTGCACTCTCCATGAGCAAGTCTGCGGCGTATGCTACGCCGCAGGGCGTCTAGTGTTTGATATTTGTCATCATCGTTTGATAAGATTTTTAAAAAATTTAGGCACTTGGGTATCGGCCGGATATCCCCAAAAAATTAGTATAGTGATTTCGTTGACAAAATGTCGACCTCCACTTTTTAAATTACTGACGTTATCATTGTTTCGATCGTTATAGCCGATTATTGGCACAATAATAAATTCAACATACACCCATTCATCAAAGAAGATGATTTGTTTCATTGACATTTTTTTCCCAAGGTTTTAACTTTGAAAATAGAAAGTAATAGATAGCTTTATCTACTCATTAATAACTTTTTATTAAAAAATGCGTCCGTGATTTAAAAAAAAGAAGTCATTAAATTCAATATGTGAACTAAATACTTATTCAAAATTGAAGAGTGTAGGTGTAATACTTTTTGAGCAGCATTGAAATGAATTTTTGTTTAAAAGTAGGTCAATTACTCTTCACACGTAATACGTGTGTTGGAAACTTTCCAATTACATTACTGATATTTGTTAAATTAAGTTTAGTGATCGTGTTTATACTTTATTCTGCTGCTCATTTCAAGTGTGTATTAGTATTATTAGTATCAATTAATCTATTAATATTATCTAATAACAAGTAATAATGATAGTGTAGTGAGTAGTGTAATTTTAATTTGTATTAATTATAGTAGGTACTCGTTCGCGCATCGATCTGCGCATGTTGTAAATTCACGCAAAAACTGTCATGGCGTTTTTTATAAAGCTTTTGCGGCGATATCATTGTTTTTGCGTTCTACGTCATATTTTTCAAAATAGAGTGCACCTCGTCATCAGGACGTTTACCGCAAAGTTTCATAGTATTTTGATACCATTCTTGCAGTGAGTTCAATCACCGCATCGGTGCACTTTAATCCTATTGAAAAGAGTATCTAATAACCGTTAAAATAAACTTTATCTTAAAGGGTATGATATAGTGGATTGGCGTCAGAATACAGTGGGGCCCACTTACCTCGAGCCCTGGTTAACTCGCCAGCTCTATTAAGTCGACGTTTTTTTTTGGAACCGCAAAATTCTCTCTTTGTCTTTGCATTTTTTCAGCGGTTAATTCGATTTCTTTAAGTCGCCAAGCCCTAATATTTCGAGCACAAAAGAGTGCCAAATTTGCAACTTAACGTCAGTTAGCTCGATCCCCGTCTGTTTGCCTAGCAATGCACTTGGCATTTTTAGTTCAAAACAGTGTTGACATCTCGCTTTCTTCGAGACTTCCGGCTATTATGTGATTCTACGAGATTTCAATAAAAATTACCGGATGTTTTTCCTTTCAATTTGGTTCCGTTAAATTGAGATTGTATTCACCAGAGGTACTCGAAAATGGCGATAGTGGTCTTTAATCCGTCATTATTTCGCTGAGCATGTTATATTATTAATAAACTTAATTCATTTTCTGATGCATTAATCATTTTATTTTTTAAGATAAACAAATATCTTTAGAAAAGAAAATAAAGGTTTTTATCGAGAATCGACGGTGGTTTTTATATAATTAAATAAAAAATTATTATTATTCTTTTAAAAGTTTGTTGTTGCTTTGTTACCAGTAAGATACTGTGTGACTAATACGCGCGTGACGCTGCAATCAAATCATTTTCTTAATATTCTAGTAGATATATAATATACACGTCATCACTGTTGTAGGTCGAATTCTGATAAGGTCAAGGCCACATTTGTTACTATTTATATTACAAGTTACACGTACCATTTGATTGACGGGAGGAAATTCGAGTGCGGTCTCATGGTGACAGATATCCTGCACGTCAAAAGCATTAAACTTAAAATTACCACATTGATATGTTTATTTTTTTTTAAATTTGCCGATTTGACGGGCATTGCAAACACGCGCCATGAGGCGAGGCGAAAAATTTGACCTTTAGCGCAGACAATCATAAACTGGTAGCTTTTTTTTTAATTATTACATTGAATCAAAACATGACCACAGAGACGTAATCAAAGTCATTTTCTTTTACTTCGGCAAAAAAATATATATATATAAATTCCCAACTAGTCATAACTTTTCCCGACTATTTCCTGAATTTCAAGACCGGGAAAATTATTTTAAGAGAATTCTCGACTGAGTGGGAACCCTGGGTTATATTTAAATTATTTAAATTGATTGCAGTCTCACCCCCATTACGTTATATTTAAACGGTCCTTAAAAATGAACGGTCTTAACCTTAGGAAAGAGTGAAGAAATATTAGGGTCCCGATATTCCGACACGATTCCGATTAAATCATTAATCGTCCCATCACTAAATAACGCACATCATGTATATAATTATAAAGAAATTTCAAGCGCATGTTAATATTTTGCCGCCATAATGGTTTTCGTTTAAGTCGGTGATCGGTTATCTCGGCGCCATTTTTCATACCGCGAGGCCGTCGACTTAACTCTCAAAGGACGAAACATTGACTTTTCGACCAGGGCTGGTCGACAGTTTAAATTTTAATATTTTTTTCATCTTTTTACATTCTAATGTTATTTTTAAAATTTATTCCCTAAATAATTGTATAAAATTAGGAAAAAATACGATTTCAGACATTAATTTTTAATTTAAATTTTAAAAAATTTTGCGCGACCCTTGTGTTTTTGGTTTACCGGAACGCTATTTTCGTTCGCCATTGTGAAATTCGTGTTAATTTTACGGAGACAAGTCGGCAGCAATTTTTTTCATCATTTAGCGTACAAATCGCTTATATTCCTAGCTGACAAGTTATTTCTATTGAAAGGAATAAAAACAAAGTATTATTACGGAGAATTTATTTATTTTCATCGATGGACAAGCTCACTATCGAAGGTATGTATTTTTTCTTTGTTACAAAGTTCTCCCACATCGCCAATTTTTTTACAAATAAAATTGATTTTATACTAAATCTATTGATATATTAAGTAGCAATGAGACATCTATAAATCAAGGAAATTCATTTTAGCACGTATATTTGTTTTTATTTTGTATGAAGTATGTATTTTATTATTATTTTTTCCCCAAGTCCATAATAAATTACATTTGACCTTGTTTACCCTGGTTACACTGTAAGGTGGCATCAGTATTTTACAATTTACCTCACATTTTGCTTGATAATAAGCTTATAATCATTCTAGATTTTCTTTAGAATTGAATAGTGTATTTTAATTTATTATGTTAAATTTTATAATTGCTTCTTACAAGTTACAAGCCTATTTCTAATGTTTTCCTAATATTTCTATTTCACAGTTACAGTTATGGCTCTGTAGATTGGGACCTTAGACCCACCCCAAGCATTTTCCTGATTACAGGTCTAAACAACCACCCATTGCCCATGTCCCAGAGTCAACTAATGGTTCCTTTTTGCTGAATCAACCATCAGTCAGAGATAGGGGAAGAAATAAAGACTTCTCTTTCATTTTTCAAGTTGCTTTTCGGAATTCGCAAACTTACTGCTAGAGACTCTTCGAAGCTATGCCTATATAATTGTTGCTACCATGCACCTCCCTAAGTCAACAATGTTCAGAAACTCATTTCATCTGATCATGGACTATGGACATGCTAAGGAACATGGGACTTGTGCAATTAGATAATGGAATGAACTATTATTGTTCAAAGGATTATGTGCAAGACGGTTAAAATTTTAGACTTTAAATTTTATATTTCTGAAATGTTCAAAAAGGAATATTGAGGTAAAAAAAAATCAGGGCAGATATATATATATGTTACAATGGTTCTAGAAGAAAGTGAATGAAACTATATCTTTCTAGATCCAACATTTCAACTGAAGAAAGAATGATACCGGTAAGAAAGAAGAAAGATATGATTAGACAAATATATTCGGCTGACCGCCCGTAACCGTATACCACTCATAAGCCAATGACATTTTACAAAATAAGAATTAAATATATTACTATTATTAACTTATTTTAAGAATATGAACTAAGAAAGAAATGTTCACTAAAGTGTGTTTTTAAATTAAATTTGTTCTTGTTATCATTTGCAGATAAATTGTCTTATTTTATATCATAATTAATAGTTTTCAACATTTTTTATCAAAAGAAAAATGATTTTTTAGGCTAATAATGATTATAAACATAATATTTTGTTATGTTCTGACAATAAAGGCTTAGTTATAGAATTATTCCATGTTAAAATTTGTAATCTTTGTAATAAAGGAAAAAATAGCTCTATTTTATGAATTTATGGATACTCATTTAAAAATAGTCTAAATTTTTAAAATATAAGTATTATAAGCAAAATGCTTTGAATTTTTGATATGCCATGTAGAAATGGACACTGTTGATGGCTATAATAAAGATTGTATGCTTTCTAAAACCACTTATTTTTTTCCTTCATACAGTTTGTGACATGTGATTTTCTGTACAAGTACAAAATTTAAATGAAAAAAATCCATTAAAAAAATTAATTTTCAAGCTACATAATACAATAGAGTTAAATTTGCTATCAATAGATAACTTAAGTCAATTGTGAACACAAAAATGCATAACATGCCATTATTTGTGGTTTTATTCATTAAAGAAAAAAATCCTGTAACTACCTAAATCAGGTGGAAAAAAGGGGGGAAAAACTCAAGAACATTTGAGAGTTAAGCGGGCCCCACTGTACTTATTTCATTTTCCAACCTGAATAACTTTACTTCATTAAAATTGGTATTAGTCCTTAAAAGTTTTGCCTTTCCCAATTTTAGGGCTTGAAGGTGGAAATAAAAACCGTATCATGAGTCATTCCCCTTTCACAATAAAGACGGGGTTGTGGGAAATGCATAAATTTTCCAAATACGATGTAATGCATAAATATAATTATATATTGAACTGATAAGAATTGATTACAGTACAGTTATTGATAGGTTTAGTAAGTTTAATAATATTTAATAGAATAGTAACGTCATAGCTTATACTTAAACTTGATTTTCCTGAGTAATGAGTTATTTAAGTCATTATAATGTAATATGATTAATGATTTGTCATTGTTTATTTTACTATACTAATAGTTACTATTACAATTAATTATTAGTAATATTAAAGTGAGTTTACAAAGAAATACAGGTCCAATGAACATTAGACCCTAATACTATTAGTTTTCTAGTATAAAATTGAATAGTATTAGTTGATAGTGATAGTATTTGGGTTACTTTAATTACTTATTTATATTATTATGTGGTATACCATTAAAATTAATTAAATAATTTTAAGAGCATAATTAAAAGTTTTCTATAAAATGCTAAGTCCAACTTAGAATTAATAATAATAATAATGGTGATGTAATCTTTTTTTTTATTAAATTTAATGTTTGTTGTTAACATTTTTTGTTAAATCTCACTCACCATCTTCTTTTCACAAAGATGAGGACATACAACTTTGACAAACAATAAAGTAATCAAAAGAAATAAATCTCAATAATTAAAATAAAATTACCAAGTAAAAAAGGCATAAGAATAGTTACAAGAGATAAAAATAATATTCCACTGCAGAACTGAATATCCTCAATTGCCAAATATTTGACGAAGGCAATGACAAAGGTTATGCATGACATATTGAGAAATAGGCATGCAATAAAAGTTATTTACTCAGAAATTGACAGGCAAAATGTTCTTATTATCATTTAATGATTAAATGAGGTACTTAAATCTTCAAATACTTATTGAATTTAAATTAATTTTAATTTGAAATTTCAGTAATCAGGCATTGAGGGAGTGGGGTATTTCCAAAAATAATTCATTATAACTTGCATTCAGTTTTATTTTAAAGTCAAATACTTACCATTCAAACATTTAAATAAAGTAATTGATTTAAATTTACTATACAATTAATTAAAATACATTAGGCCCTCAATTGTTTGTTCTGATTTGTATTTGTATATTTAAAAATTTTTATATACTTTTATAAACAATTTTTTTTTAACGAGCCTTTAAATATATTTATACAAAATTCAAATTCTTGAATTAATTTAAATATTTCTTGTTCATTGTTTTGTATATTGGATTGTGAATGTCTCCTGAAAATTTGATACCCATATCTCTAAAATTACAAAAGTTGTGAGGGAAGGAGTACAGAATTTTGAAATTTGGGTAACAAGTTTTGGAATTAATTATATAGTATATAGGTTATAAAGGGGAAAAATAAAATCGACAAAAAAATTCATAGCTCCACTTCTATAAAAGATAGAAAGACAAAACAAGTGTTTTTGATAAGGTCTTAGCAAGCCCTTTAAAATGATATATATTATTTAAGCCTATTGGACTACATTTAAATTTTTCGTCAAAGTACCTAGTTATAGTAATAGACTTAGTATCATTATTAGTACTTATTAATTAATGTATTAACTTATTGTGCCTTGTTCACTAACCAGTTTTGTAAGCGTTAGGCCTACTGTGCTTGTGATTTATGCAGTATATATTATGATTTAGTTCGAAATATTTTTAGAAATAAAATATTACATTTGATAAAACTAGAAAGGCACTTACCTTTAATAATGAAATATCCAGTAATTACTCACATTCACATGTCACATTTCACAATATTGCACAATAATACTCAGAATTCACATGGTATAAACACTTTCTGGCAAATTAATCCATGAATTACACAAGATATTACTAAAATTTCTAAGAACAAGCATATTAATTGAATAATTGATACTTACCTGATGTGAATTTCAAAATAATATTTATGTTTTACAGTTTTTTAACAGTAAAGTAAGTAAGAAGTCACATTAAATGCACAGTGTAGTAACAAACTGTATTTGTTAAAAACTTATTAATAATTTAAAATATATGATTTTCTATATTTAAAAATAATTTTGAAATACAGTGGGGCCCGCTTAAGTCGACGGCCTCGGGGTATGAAAAATGGCGCCGAGATAACCGATCACCGACTTAAACGAAAACCAATATGGCGACAAAATATTAATATGCCCTTGAAATTTCTTTATAATTATATACATGATGTGCGTTAATTAGTGATGGGACGATTACTCGGAATCGTAATCGGAATATCAACGGGGAACATAGTAACCAGATAGATTACATACTGGTCAGAAAACGATTCAAATCGTGTATTAAAACAGCTAGAACTAGAAGTTTCCCTGGAGCAGATATCGGCAGTGACCATAATCTGGTGCTGATGACCTTCCATCTCCACCTGAAAAAGATAGTAAAACAAGGCAATCCACGATTACGCTTTGACCTGGACAAACTGAAAGACCCAGAAATCGCAGAAGTTTTCAGGGCGACCATTGGAGGAAAATTTGCTCCACTCACCACACTATATGAGTCAGAAACGGACATGGACATAGACCTAGTCACTGACACCTTCAATGCCACAATAATTGAAGCAGCAAAAGAAGTACTTGGTAAGAAGCGAGCAATTAAAAGACCATGGGTCTCCTCTAATATTCTGGAACTATGCGATGAAAGAAGAAAACTTAAGAGCGTAAAGAATACTGCAGAAACAGCACCCAGATACAGAGAAATCAATAAAAAGATCAGGAAAGATATGGTGAAAGCAAAAAAGGAATGGATAGAACAACAATGCTCTGACATCGATGAAAATCTACTAAGGAACAATTCAAGGAAGGCTTACAAAATTGTTAAAGACTTGACATCCACCAAACAAGGTCGTATCTCAACCATACAAGATAAATCCGCAAAATGTATCACAGAAGAACAAGAAATTCTCAGAAGATGGACCGAATACTGTTCTGAGCTGTACAATGAAGACTCCAAAGGCGATGCGTCAGTGCTCAACTGCCCAAAGTCAACAAACACAGACATGCATTCTATTCTCCGCGACGAGGTGGAGCTGGCTGTACAAAAACTGAAGAAGGGGAAATCAGCTGGAGCGGACAACATTCCGGGCGAACTGATTCAAGCAGGAGGTGACCCCGTAATAAACATCCTAACTAACATGTGCAACAAGATCTGGCAGACATGGCAATGGCCAACCCCCTGGACGCAATCGCTGGTTATCACGCTCCCAAAAAAGGGTAATCTACAGATGTGTCAGAACTACCGTACAATCAGCCTGATTAGTCACCCCAGCAAAGTCATGCTTATGATCATATTGAACAGACTGAAACCACAAGCAGAGCAAATCATTTC
>CALYLW010000381.1:749805-947367 GCA_944989445.1 Ampullaceana balthica | reverse complement strand
TGTCTGTCCGGGTATTGTGGTACAGAGGGCATTTTTGGAGAACATGTTCCGCATTTTCAGCAGCTATCCCGCAGGGGCACATTTCGCTTTCTCCAATTCGAAGTTTGCGGAACATGTGTTGCCTTAGTTTGTTGTGGCCCGTCCTTAGCCTGAAAATGATGTTTTGTGATTTGCGGGGGAGTTTGAAGTATGCATCACTTTTTGGGTGGTTTTCTTTGAGCTCGGACCATCTTACAGATTCACTTCTTTTGAGCATTGCCTTGATTTCTTCGTGGTGTAGAGATGGCTCTGCCTGGTTTTGACTGCCTCCAGTTTTTGCCTAGGAGTCAGCAGTGTCATTTCCTTCAAGTTCCACAATACAACAAAAAGATTGGTGTTTGGTAAAAAAAAATAAAGTTTCATACTTTAGAAGGCAAAAGAGAGATCTATAAGTGAGCGAATGAGTGAACTGCTTATGTAAAACATCATAAGCGCGCGCCCCACGTGGCTTTTAAACATCTTTTTTTTACTTCTATTTATTTAACTTTGCAAATGGACCAATGGAGCTTAGACTTAGAGGGAACATTGCATGGTAGGCAAACGATTTCTCTCAATGGACATACAAACCTTTAGCAACATTTTGAACATTCAAGTTAGTCAATAGTTTAAAACCAAAATGTTCCTGTAATTGTCCGGAAATTTGTTTATATTTATCGGCTGCAATTTTTTATTTTTTACTTCCAGTATATTTATAAGTAGGGGGTCATAAATCGTTTAAAAAAATTTAATCGTAAAATTTTTTAGCGATTAATCTAGAAATTAATCTTTAATGTCTGCATCCCTAGTTATTACTGAAGTAACCTCATAATTTTTTGCGTGTGTGTCTGTGTATGTCAGGTAGATGTTGATAATCTCTTGTTTTAACAACAGTCACAGCCAGCTAACTACTGCATTATACTTCAAGTTATCAAAGAAAGAGTTGCTTTTTAATTGTTTAATTATTTTTTGAAGTGTCAAAATTTTTATTAAATTTATTTGTTCTCAATTTGTATTGAATAAAAATGTAATTATAAAGTATAAAATTGAAGCCACAATATTAATGAATTACGTATATAATATACCTTATTTAAAGACGTCTAAAGCAGCGAGTTATTAACAATCTGATATGTATATAAAAAGAGAGAAATAAATATATATATTTATTTCACATTCTCCGTTTGCAAGCAACGTCTCCTAATGGCCTACCATAAACAGACTAAAGACTGGTGAAAAACATCCCCCGTGTGTCATGTACTGATGAGAAACATCCCCCGTGTGTCATGTGCTGGTGACAAACGAAGTGCAAGCTCACCTCCCTCCCCCACATTAATTAGTCCACACAAAGAGTGAAATTGAACTGAAATTAACAAGTGAATCTATTGACACCCCAAGCTCCCACTCATAGACTAACTCACAATAAAACACCACGCTCCCACTCAGAGACTAACTCACAATAAAACACCACGCTCCCACTCATAGACTAACTCACAATAAAACACCATGCTCCCACTCAGAGACTAACTCACAATAAAACACCACGCTCCCACTCAGAGACTAACTCACAATAAAACACCACGCTCCCACTCAGAGACTAACTCACAATAAAACACCACTCTCCCACTCAGAGACTAACTCACAATAAAACACCACGCTCCCACTCAGAGACTAACTCACAATAAAACACCACGCTCCCACTCAGAGACTAACTCACAATAAAACACCACGCTCCCACTCATAGACTAACTCACAATAAAACACCACGCTCCCAATCAGAGACTAACTCACAATAAAACACCACGCTCCCACTCAGAGACTAACTCACAATAAAACACCACGCTTCCACTTAGAGACTAACTCACAATAAAACACCACGCTCCCACTCATAGACTAACTCACAATAAGACACCACGCTCCCACTCAGAGAATAGCTCATAATAAAACACCACGCTCCCACTCAGAGACTAACTCATAATAAAACACCACGTTCCCACTCAGAGACTAACTCACAATAAAAAACCACGCTCCCACTCAGAGACTAACTCACAATAAAACACCACGCTCCCACTCAGAGACTAACTCACAATAAAACACCACGCTCCCACTCAGAGACTAACTCACAATAAAACACCACGCTCCCACTCAGAGACTAACTCACAATAAAACACCACGCTCCCAAATAGAGACTAACTCACAATAAAACACCACGATCCCACTCAGAGACTGACTCACAATAAAACACCACGCTCCCACTCAGAGACTAACTCACAATAAAACACCACGCTCCCACTCAGAGACTAACTCACAATAAAACACCACGCCCCCACTCAGACACTAACTCACAATAAAACACAACGCTTCCACTCAGACACTAACTCACAATAAAACACCACGCCCCCACTCAGACACTAACTCACAATAAAACACAACGCTCCCACTCAGAGACTAACTCACAATAAAACACCACGCTCCCACTCAGAGACTAACTCATAATAAAACACCACGCCCCCAATCAGAGACTAACTCATAATAAAACACCACGCTCCCACTCAGAGACTAACTCACAATAAAACACCACGCTCCCACTCAGAGACTAACTCACAATAAAACACCACGCTCCCACTCAGAGACTAACTCACAATAAAACACCACGCTCCCACTCAGAGACTAACTCACAATAAAACACCACGCTCCCACTCAGAGACTAACTCACAATAAAACACCACGCTCCCACTCAGAGACTAACTCACAATAAAACACCACGCTCCCACTCAGAGACTAACTCACAATAAAACACCACGCTCCCACTCAGAGACTAACTCACAATAAAACACCACGCTCCCACTCAGAGACTAACTCACAATAAAACACCACGCTCCCAATCATAGACTAACTCAAAATAAAACACCACGCTCCCACTCAGAGACTAACTCACAATAAAACACCACGCTCCCACTCAGAGACTAACTCACAATAAAACACCACGCTCCCAATCAGAGACTAACTCACAATAAAACACCACGCCCCCAATCAGAGACTAACTCACAATAAAACACCACGCTCCCAATCATAGACTAACTCAAAATAAAACACCACGCTCCCACTCAGAGACTAACTCACTATATAACACCACGCTCCCACTCAGAGACTAACTCACAATAAAACACCACGCTCCCAATCAGAGACTAACTCACAATAAAACACCACGCCCCCAATCAGAGACTAACTCACAATAAAACACCACGCTCCCACTCAGAGACTAACTCACATTAAAACACCACGCTTCCACTCAGAGACTAACTCACAATAAAACATCACGCTCCCACTCAGAGACTAACTCACAATAAAACACCACGCTCCCACTCAGAGACTAACTCACAATAAAACACCACGCTTCCACTCAGAGACTAACTCACAATAAAACACCACACTCCCACTCAGAGACTAACTCACAATAAAACACCACGCTCCCACTCATAGACTAACTCACAATAAAACACCAAGCTTCCACTTAGAGACTAACTCACAATAAAACACCACGCCCCCACTCAGAGACTAACTCACAATAAAACACCACGCTCCCACTCAGAGACTAACTCACAATAAAACGCCACGCTTCGACTCAGAGACTAACTCACAATAAAACATCACGCTCCCACTCAGAGACTAACTCACAATAAAACACAACGCTTCCACTTAGAGACTAACTCACAATAAAACACCACGCCCCCACTCAGAGACTAACTCACAATAAAACACCACGCTCCCACTCAGAGACTAACTCACAATAAAACACCACGCTTCCAACCAGAGACTAACTCACAATAAAACACCACGCTCCCAACCAGAGACTAACTCACAATAAAACACCACGCTTCCACTCAGAGACTAACTCACAATAAAACACCACACTCCCACTCAGAGACTAACTCACAACAAAACACCACGCTCCCACTTATAGACTAACACACAATAAAACACCAAGCTTCACTTAGAGACTAACTCACAATAAAACACCACGCCCCCACTCAGAGACTAACTCACAATAAAACACCACGCTCCCACTCAGAGACTAACTCACAATAAAACACCACGCTTCGACTCAGAGACTAACTCACAATAAAACATCACGCTCCCACTCAGAGACTAACTCACAATAAAACACAACGCTTCCACTTAGAGACTAACTCACAATAAAACACCACGCCCCCACTCAGAGACTAACTCACAATAAAACACCACGCTCCCACTCAGAGACTAACACACAATAAAACACCACGCTTCCAACCAGAGACTAACTCACAATAAAACACCACGCTCCCAACCAGAGACTAACTCACAATAAAACACCACGCTCCCAACCAGAGACTAACTCACAATAAAACACCACGCTCCCACATAGAGACTAACTCACAATAAAACACCACGCTCCCACTCAGAGACTAACTCACAATAAAACACCACGCTCCCAACCAGAGACTAACTCACAATAAAACACCACGCTCCCAACCAGAGACTAACTCACAATAAAACACCACGCTCCCAACCAGAGACTAACTCACAATAAAACACCACGCTCCCACATAGAGACTAACTCACAATAAAACACCACGCTCCCAATCATGGACTAACTCACAATAAAAACATCACGCTCCCACTCAGAGACTAACTCACAATAAAACACCACGCTCCCAATCAGAGACTAACTCACAATAAAATACCACGCTCCCACATAGAGACTAACTCACAATAAAACACCACGCTCCCACTCAGAGACTAACTCACAATAAAACACCACGCTCCCAATCAGAGACTAACTCACAATAAAACACCACGCTCCCAATCAGAGACTAACTCACAATAAAACACCACGATCCCACTCAGAGACTAACTCACAATAAAACACCACGCCCCCAATCAGAGACTAACTCACAATAAAACCCCACGCTCCCAATCAGAGACTAACTCACAATAAAACACCACGCTCCCACTCAGAGACTAACTCACAATAAAACACCACGCTCCCAATCAGAGACTAACTCACAATAAAACACCACGATCCCACTCAGAGACTAACTCACAATAAAACACCACGCCCCCAATCAGAGACTAACTGACAATAAAACACCACGCTCCCAATCAGAGACTAACTCACAATAAAACACCACGATCCCAATCAGAGACTAACTCACAATAAAACACCACGCTCCCAATCAGAGACTAACTCACAATAAAACACCACGCTCCCACTCAGAGACTAACTCACAATAAAACACCACGCCCCCACTCAGACACTAACTCACAATAAAACACCACGCTCCCACTTAGAGACTAACTCACAATAAAACACCACGCTCCCAAAAAGAGACTAACTCACAATAAAACACCACGCCATCACTCAGACACTAACTCACAATAAAACACCACGCTCCCACTTAGAGACTAACTCACAATAAAACACCACGCCCCCAATCAGAGACTAACTCACAATAAAACACCACGCTCCCAATCAGAGACTAACTCACAATAAAACACCACGTTCCCAATCAGAGACTAACTCACAATAAAACACCACGCTCCCAATCAGAGACTAACTCACAATAAAACACCACGCTCCCACTCAGAGACTAACTCACAATAAAACACCACGCTACCAATCAAAGACTAACTCACAATAAAACACCACGCCCCCACTCAGAGACTAACTCACAATAAAACACCACGCCCCCAATCAGAGATTAACTCACAATAAAACACCACGCTCCCAATCAGAGACTGACTCACAATAAAACACCACGCTCCCACTCAGAGACTAACTCACAATAAAACACCACGCTCCCACTCAGAGACTAACTAACAATAAAACACCACGCCCCCACTCAGACACTAACTCACAATAAAACACAACGCTTCCACTCAGAGACTAACTCACAATAAAACACCACGCCCCCACTCAGACACTAACTCACAATAAAACACCACGCCACCACTCAGACACTAACTCACAATAAAACACAACGTTTCCACTCAGAGACTAACTCACAATAAAACACCACGCTCCCACTCAGAGACTAACTCACAATAAAACACCACGCTCCCACTCAGAGACTAACTCACAATAAAACACCACGCTCCCACTCAGAGACTAACTCACAATAAAACACCACGCTCCCAATCATAGACTAACTCAAAATAAAACACCACGCTCCCACTCAGAGACTAACTCACAATAAAACACCACGCTCCCACTCAGAGACTAACTCACAATAAAACACCACGCTCCTAATCAGAGACTAACTCACAATAAAACACCACGCCCCCAATCAGAGACTAACTCACAATAAAACACCACGCTCCCAATCATAGACTAACTCAAAATAAAACACCACGCTCCCACTCAGAGACTAACTCAAAAATAAAACACCACGCTCCCACTCAGAGACTAACTCACAATAAAACACCACGCTCCCAATCAGAGACTAACTCACAATAAAACACCACGCCCCCAATCAGAGACTAACTCACAATAAAACACCACGCCCCCACTTAGAGACTAACTCACAATAAAACACCACGCTTCCACTCAGAGAATAACTCACAATAAAACACCACGCTCCCACTCAGAGACTAACTCACAATAAAACACCACGCTCCCACTCAGAGACTAACTCACAATAAAACATCACGCTCCCACTCAGAGACTAACTCACAATAAAACACCACGCTCCCACTCAGAGACTAACTCATAATAAAACACCACGCTCCCACTCAGAGACTAACTCACAATAAAACACCACACTCCCACTCAGAGACTAACTCACAATAAAACACCACGCTCCGACTCATAGACTAAATCACAATAAAACACCACGCTTCCACTTAGAGACTAACTCACAATAAAACACCACGCCCCCACTCAGAGACTAACTCACAATAAAACACCACGCTCCCACTCAGAGACTAACTCACAATAAAACACCACGCTTCACCTCAGATACTAACTCACAATAAAACATCACGCTTCCACTCAGAGACTAACTCACAATAAAACACAACGCTTCCACTTAGAGACTAACTCACAATAAAACACCACGCCCCCACCCAGAGACTAACTCAAAATAAAACACCACGCTCCCACTCAGAGACTAACTCACAATAAAACACCACGCTCCCAACAAGAGACTAACTCACAATAAAACACCACGCTCCCAATCAGAGTTTAACTCACAATAAAACACCACGCTCCCAACCAGAGACTAACTCACAATAAAACACCACGCTCCCACATAGAGACTAACTCACAATAAAACACCACGCTCCCACATAGAGACTAACTCACAATAAAACACCACGCTCCCACTCAGAGACTAACTCACAATAAAACACCACGCTCCCAACCAGAGACTAACTCACAATAAAACACCACGCTCCCAACCAGAGACTAACTCACAATAAAACACCACGCTCCCAACCAGAGACTAACTCACAATAAAACACCACGCTCCCACATAGAGACTAACTCACAATAAAACACCACGCTCCCAATCAGAGACTAACTCACAATAAAACACCACGCTCCCACTCAGAGACTAACTCACAATAAAACACCACGCTCCCAATCAGAGACTAACTCACAATAAAACACCATGCTCCCACATAGAGACTAACTCACAATAAAACACCACGCTCCCACTCAGAGACTAACTCACAATAAAACACCACGCTCCCACTCAGAGACTAACTCACAATAAAACACCACGCTCCCAATCAGAGACTAACTCACAATAAAACACCACGCTCCCAATCAGAGACTAACTCACAATAAAACACCACGATCCCACTCAGAGACTAACTCACAATAAAACACCACGCCCCCAATCAGAGACTAACTCACAATAAAACCCCACGCTCCCAATCAGAGACTAACTCACAATAAAACACCATGCTCCCAATCAGAGACTAACTCACAATAAAACATCACGCTCCCACTCAGAGACTAACTCACAATAAAACACCACGCTCCCAATCAGAGACTAACTCACAATAAAACACCACGATCCCACTCAGAGACTAACTCACAATAAAACACCACGCCCCCAATCAGAGACTAACTGACAATAAAACACCACGCTCCCAATCAGAGACTAACTCACAATAAAACACCACGATCCCAATCAGAGACTAACTCACAATAAAACACCACGCTCCCAATCATAGACTAACTCCCAATAAAACACCACGCTCCCACTCAGAGACTAACTCACAATAAAACACCACGCCCCCACTCAGACACTAACTCACAATAAAACACCACGCTCCCACTCAGAGACTAACTCACAATAAAACACCACGCCCCCACTCAGAGACTAACTCACAATAAAACACCACGCTCCTACTCAGAGACTAACTCACAATAAAACACCACGCCCCCAATCAGAGACTAACTCACAATAAAACACCACGCCCCCAATCAGAGACTAACTCACAATAAAACACCACGCTTCCACTCAGAGAATAACTCACAATAAAACACCACGCTCCTACTCAGAGACTAACTCACAATAAAACACCACGCTCCCACTCAGAGACTAACTCACAATAAAACATCACGCTCCCACTCAGAGACTATTTCACAATAAAACACCACGCTCCCACTCAGAGACTAACTCACAATAATACATCACGCTCCCACTCAGAGACTAACTCACAATAAAACACCACACTCCCACTCAGAGACTAACTCACAATAAAACACCACGCTCCCACTCATAGACTAACTCACAATAAAAGACCACGCTTCCACTTAGAGACTATCTCACAATAAAACACCACGCCCCCACTCAGAGACTAACTCACAATAAAACACCACGCCCCCACTCAGAGACTAACTCACAATAAAACACCACGCTTCCACTCAGATACTAACTCACAATAAAACATCACGCTCCCACTCAGAGACTAACTCACAATAAAACACAACGCTTCCACTTAGAGACTAACTCACAATAAAACACCACGCCCCCACCCAGAGACTAACTCACAATAAAACACCACGCTCCCACTCAGAGACTAACTCACAATAAAACACCACGCTCCCAACCAGAGACTAACTCACAATAAAACACCACGCTCCCAATCAGAGTTTAACTCACAATAAAACACCACGCTCCCAATCAGAGACTAACTCACAATAAAACACCACGCTCCCACATAGAGACTAACTCACAATAAAACACCACGCTCCCACTCAGAGACTAACTCACAATAAAACACCACGCTCCCAACCAGAGACTAACTCACAATAAAACACCACGCTCCCAACCAGAGACTAACTCACAATAAAACACCACGCTCCCAACCAGAGACTAACTCACAATAAAACACCACGCTCCCACATAGAGACTAACTCACAATAAAACACCACGCTCCCAATCAGAGACTAACTCACAATAAAACACCACGCTCCCACTCAGAGACTAAATCACAATAAAACACCACGCTCCCAATCAGAGACTAACTCACAATAAAACACCACGCTCCCACATAGAGACTAACTCACAATAAAACACCAGGCTCCCAATCAGAGACTAACTCACAATAAAACACCACGCTCCCACTCAGAGACTAACTCACAATAAAACACCACGCTCCCAATCAGAGACTAACTCAAAATAAAACACCACGCTCCTAATCAGAGACTAACTCACAATAAAACACCACGCCCCAATCAGAGACTAACTGACAATAAAACACCACGCTCCCAATCAGAGACTAACTCACAATAAAACACCACGATCCCAATCAGAGACTAACTCACAATAAAACACCACGCTCCCAATGAGAGACTAACTCACAATAAAACACCACGCTCCAACTCAGAGACTAACTCACAATAAAACACCACGCCCCCACTCAGACACTAACTCACAATAAAACACCACGCTCCCACTTAGAGACTAACTCACAATAAAACACCACGCTCCCAATCAGAGACTAACTCACAATAAAACACCACGCCCCCACTCAGTCACTAACTCACTATAAAACACCACGCTCCCAATCAGAGACTAACTCACAATAAAACACCACGCTCCCAATCAGAGACTAACTCACAATAAAACACCACGCTCCCAATCAGAGACTAACTCACAATAAAACACCACGCTCCCACTCAGAGACTAACTCACAATAAAACACCACGCTCCCAATCAGAGATTAACTCTCAATAAAACACTACGCTCCCAATCAGAGACTAACTCACAATAAAACACCACGCTCCCAATCAGAGACTAACTCACAATAAAACACCACGCTCCCACTCAGAGACTAACTCACAATAAAACACCACACTCCCACTCAGAGACTAACTCACAATAAAACACCACGCTCCCACTCAGAGACTAACTCACAATAAAACACCACGCTCCCAACCAGAGACTAACTCACAATAAAACACCACGCTCCCAATCAGAGACTAACTCACAATAAAACACCACGCTCCCAACCAGAGACTAACTCACAATAAAACACCACGCTCCCACATAGAGACTAACTCACAATAAAACACCACGCTCCCAATCAGAGATTAACTCACAATAAAACACCACGCTCCCACTCAGAGACTAACTCACAATAAAACACCACGCCCCAATCAGAGACTAACTGACAATAAAACACCACGCTCCCAATCAGAGACTAACTCACAATAAAACACCACGATCCCAATCAGAGACTAACTCACAATAAAACACCACGCTCCCAATGAGAGACTAACTCACAATAAAACACCACGCTCCAACTCAGAGACTAACTCACAATAAAACACCACGCCCCCACTCAGACACTAACTCACAATAAAACACCACGCTCCCACTTAGAGACTAACTCACAATAAAACACCACGCTCCCAATCAGAGACTAACTCACAATAAAACACCACGCCCCCACTCAGTCACTAACTCACTATAAAACACCACGCTCCCAATCAGAGACTAACTCACAATAAAACACCACGCTCCCAATCAGAGACTAACTCACAATAAAACACCACGCTCCCAATCAGAGACTAACTCACAATAAAACACCACGCTCCCACTCAGAGACTAACTCACAATAAAACACCACGCTCCCAATCAGAGATTAACTCTCAATAAAACACTACGCTCCCAATCAGAGACTAACTCACAATAAAACACCACGCTCCCAATCAGAGACTAACTCACAATAAAACACCACGCTCCCACTCAGAGACTAACTCACAATAAAACACCACACTCCCACTCAGAGACTAACTCACAATAAAACACCACGCTCCCACTCAGAGACTAACTCACAATAAAACACCACGCTCCCAACCAGAGACTAACTCACAATAAAACACCACGCTCCCAACCAGAGACTAACTCACAATAAAACACCACGCTCCCAACCAGAGACTAACTCACAATAAAACACCACGCTCCCACATAGAGACTAACTCACAATAAAACACCACGCTCCCAATCAGAGATTAACTCACAATAAAACACCACGCTCCCACTCAGAGACTAACTCACAATAAAACACCACGCTCCCAATCAGAGACTAACTCACAATAAAACACCACGCTCCCACATAGAGACTAACTCACAATAAAGCACCACGCTCCCAATCAGAGACTAACTCACAATAAAACACCACGCTCCCACTCAGAGACTAACTCACAATAAAACACCACGCTCCAAATCAGAGACTAACTCACAATAAAACACCACGCTCCCAATCAGAGACTAACTCACAATAAAACACCACGATCCCACTCAGAGACTAACTCACAATAAAACACCACGCCCCCAATCAGAGACTAACTCACAATAAAACCCCACGCTCCCAATCAGAGACTAACTCACAATAAAACACCACGCTCCCAATCAGAGACTAACTCACAATAAAACACCACGCTCCCACTCAGAGACTAACTCACAATAAAACACCACGCTCCCAATCAGAGACTAACTCACAATAAAACACCACGATCCCACTCAGAGACTCTCACAATAAAACACCACGCCCCCAATCAGAGACTAACTGACAATAAAACACAACGCTCCCAATCAGAGACTAACTCACAATAAAACACCACGATCCCAATCAGAGACTAACTCACAATAAAACATCACGCTCCCAATCAGAGACTAACTCACAATAAAACACCACGCTCCCACTCAGAGACTAACTCACAATAAAACACCACGCCCCCACTCAGACACTAACTCACAATAAAACACCACGCTCCCACTTAGAGACTAACTCACAATAAAACACCACGCTCCCAATCAGAGACTAACTCACAATAAAACACCACGCCCCCACTCAGTCACTAACTCACTATAAAACACCACGCTCCCAATCAGAGACTAACTCACAATAAAACACCACGCTCCATATCAGAGACTAACTCACAATAAAACACCACGCTCCCAATCAGAGACTAACTCACAATAAAACACCACGCTCCCACTCAGAGACTAACTCACAATAAAACACCACGCTCCCAATCAAAGACTAACTCATAATAAAACACCACGCCCCCACTCAGAGACTAACTCACAATAAAACACCACGCCCCCAATCAGAGATTAACTCACAATAAAACACTACGCTCCCAATCAGAGACTAACTCACAATAAAACACCACGCTCCCAATCAGAGACTAACTCACAATAAAACACCACGCTCCCACTCAGAGACTAACTCACAATAAAACACAACGCTCCCACTCAGAGACTAACTCACAATAAAACACCACGCTCCCAATCAGAGACTAACTCACAATAAAACACCACGCTCCCAATCAGAGATTAACTCACAATAAAACACCACGCTCCCATTCAGAGACTAACTCACAATAAAACACAACGCTCCCAATCAGAGACTAACTCACAATAAAACACCACGCTCCCTCTCAGAGACTAACTCACAATAAAACACCACGCTCCCACTCAGAGACTAACTCACAATAAAACACCACGCCCCCACTCAGAGACTAACTCACAATAAAACACCACGCTCCCACTCAGAGACTAACTCACAATAAAATACCACGCCCCCACTCAGAGACTAACTCACAATAAAACACCACGCTCCCAATCAGTGACTAACTCACAATAAAACACCACGATCCCAATCAGAGACTAACTCACAATAAAACACCACGCCCCCACTCAGAGACTAACTCACAATAAAACACCACGCTCCCACTTAGAGACTAACTCACAATAAAACAACTCGCTCCCACTCAGAGACTAACTCACAATAAAACACCACGATCCCAATCAGAGACTAACTCACAATAAAACACCACGCCCCCACTCAGAGACTAACTCACAATAAAACACCACGCTCCCAATCAGAGACTAACTCACAATAAAACACCACGCTCCCAATCAGAGACTAAATCACATAAAAACACCACAATCCCAATCAGAGACTAACTCACAATAAAACACCACGCCCCCACTTAGAGACTAACTCACAATAAAACACCACGCTCTAACTCAGAGACTAACTCACAATAAAACACCACGCTCCCACTCAGAGACTAACTCACAATAAAACACCACGCTCCCAATCATAGACTAACTCACAATAAAACACCACGCTCCCACTCAGAGACTCACTCACAATAAAACACCACGCTCCCAATCAGAGACTAACTCACAATAAAACACCACGCTCCAAATTATAGACTAACTCACAATAAAACACCACGCCCCCACTCAGAGACTAACTCACAATAAAACACCACGCTCCCAATCATAGACTAACTCACAATAAAACACCACGCCCCCACTCAGAGACTAACTCACAATAAAACACCACGCTCCCAATCATAGACTAACTCCAAATAAAACACCACGCTCCCACTCAGAGACTAACTCACAATAAAACACCACGCTCTTAATCAGAGACGAACTCACAATAAAACACCACGCTCCCAATCATAGACTAACTCACAATAAAACACCACGCTCCCACTTAGAGACTAACTCACAATAAAACACCACGCTCCCACTCAGAGACTAACTCACAATAAAACACCACGCTCCCACTTAGAGACTAACTCACAATAAAACACCACGCTCCCACTCAGAGACTAACTCACAATAAAACACCACGCTCCCACTCAGAGACTAACTCACAATAAAACACAACGCTCCCAATCAGAGACTAACTCACAATAAAACACCACGCTCCCTCTCAGAGACTAACTCACAATAAAACACCACGCTCCCACTCAGAGACTAACTCACAATAAAACACCACGCCCCCACTCAGAGACTAACTCACAATAAAACACCACGCTCCCACTCAGAGACTAACTCACAATAAAATACCACGCCCCCACTCAGAGACTAACTCACAATAAAACACCACGCTCCCAATCAGTGACTAACTCACAATAAAACACCACGATCCCAATCAGAGACTAACTCACAATAAAACACCACGCCCCCACTCAGAGACTAACTCACAATAAAACACCACGCTCCCACTTAGAGACTAACTCACAATAAAACAACTCGCTCCCACTCAGAGACTAACTCACAATAAAACACCACGAACCCAATCAGAGACTAACTCACAATAAAACACCACGCCCCCATTCAGAGACTAACTCACAATAAAACACCACGCTCCCAATCAGAGACTAACTCACAATAAAACACCACGCTCCCAATCAGAGACTAAATCACATAAAAACACCACAATCCCAATCAGAGACTAACTCACAATAAAACACCACGACCCCACTTAGAGACTAACTCACAATAAAACACCACGCTCTAACTCAGAGACTAACTCACAATAAAACACCACGCTCTAACTCAGAGACTAACTCACAATAAAACACCACGCTCCCAATCATAGACTAACACACAATAAAACACCACGCTCCCACTCAGAGACTAACTCACAATAAAACACCACGCTCCCAATCAGAGACTAACTCACAATAAAACACCACGCTCCCAATCATAGACTAACTCACAATAAAACACCACGCCCCCACTCAGAGACTAACTCACAATAAAACACCACGCTCCCAATCATAGACTAACTCACAATAAAACACCACGCCCCCACTCAGAGACTAACTCACAATAAAACACCACGCTCCCAATCATAGACTAACTCCAAATAAAACACCACGCTCCCACTCAGAGACTAACTCACAATAAAACACCACGCTCTTAATCAGAGACGAACTCACAATAAAACACCACGCTCCCAATCATAGACTAACTCACAATAAAACACCACGCTCCCACTTAGAGACTAACTCACAATAAAACACCACGCTCCCACTCAGAGACTAACTCACAATAAAACACCACGCTCCCACTCAGAGACTAACTCACAATAAAACACCACGCTCCCACTCAGAGACTAACTCACAATAAAACACCACGCTCCCACTCAGAGACTAACTCACAATAAAACACCACGCTCCACTCAGAGACTAACTCACAATAAAACACCACGCTCCCACTCAGAGACTAACTCACAATAAAACACCACACTCCCACTCAGAGACTAACTCACAATAAAACACCACGCTCCACTCAGAGACTAACTCACAATAAAACACCACGCTCCCACTCAGAGACTAACTCACAATAAAACACCACTCTCCCACTCAGAGACTAACTCACAATAAAACACCACGCTCCCACTCAGAGACTAACTAACAATAAAACACCACGCTCCCACTCAGAGACTAACTCACAATAAAACACCACGCTCCCACTCAGAGACTAACTCACAATAAAACACCACGCTTCCACTCAGAGACTAACTCACAATACAACACAACAACACATGTGTTTCCTTAATGTGAGTGATTCTTTATTCAAGAATAACTCACCGTCCACTTCCACTCCCCTTTTAAACACGCCATCATTTCCTTTGTTGTGTCAAACGAATATCACCTTAACCATTACCTTCTCTCTCCCGTTCTGTCTCTCTTTCTTTTATTCGCGCACTCTACTCTCTTTCTCTGTCTCTATCTCTCTCAGTCTCTATATCTCTGTCTTTACCTCTTCTCTCACTATGCGCATTCATCTCTCTCTCTGACTTCTCTCTCTTTCGGTCTCTTCGTCTGTTCCTATTTCTTCACCTTTCTCTCTGTCACTTTTTTTTCTCTCCATTTAACTCTCTTTCTTTCTCTCATTGTCTGTCCGTCTCTCTTTCTCGCTCTGTCTCTATCCCTCTTTATCTCTCTTTCTCGCAACGACATTTTCTCTCAGTCTTTGTCTCTCACTCCATCTGACTCTCTCTATAATATATCTTTCTCGCTCTGTTTCTCGTTCTGTCAAACCTCTCTATTTTCCTCAAATTCTCTCTCTTTCTCTCTGTCTAGCTCTATCTTTATTTCTCCCACACTCCCCCTATCTCTCTATTTCTCTCTCTCTATGACTCTCTTTGTTTCTCTCTGTTTCTTTCTCTCCCTATCTATCTCTCTTTTTCTCTCTCACTTTGTATTAAATATATAAGTTAATAATTCGGTTTAAAATTCAATCGAAAGTATTGCAAATTGACATATATAAAATATATCTTACTCTAAGAAGTAGAAGACAACGACATTTTAACAAACAAATTTCTTTATATTTCGAGAAATTTAATTTTTAGTAGCAAGTGATTGTACAACTAGTTGCATTTCAATTTGTTGCCAGGTCTACAATGTCATACCATAAACAGAGAGAATTGATTATTATGATACTAGGCTCCAAATTTAATTTGCGAAGGGACCAGATATTTCAAAAATAACTTCTCGCTGTTACAGAAACTTTAGAGTTAAGGGAGTTATTGAATGAAATTGAACTGAAATGAACAAGTGAATCTATTGACACCCCACGCGTTGACTCAGAGACTAACAACAGGGCCGTTTTAACGCATAGGCCCGTTGGGCATTTGCCCGGGGGCCCACGAGCATAGGGGCCCCAAGCGAATATGTTGTAGGGTATCGGAAAAACTGTATAAAATTATATATTTTTTATTTTATTTGATAAAAATCTCATAATTTTGTGTTTATATGCGAATGAGCCCTTTCGATAGGTCCCGCGAGCTTTCGTACAATACAATATAGTTATGTAGAATACTGTAACACTATGCGTTGATTACAATTTAATTTTCTTAAAGAGAACAAAATTCCATTAACAAACTGCCGTGGCCAATCATACGATAATGCGTCAAATATGTCTGGACGATACACTGTATTGCAGGCACGTATTCATGAACTCAATGAGTTTGCAATCTATGTCCCCTGTGCAGGACACAGCCTGAATTTGGTGGGAGTAAAATCTGCAGAGTGTTGTCTACAGTCTATAAAATTATTTGACTTTGTTCAGCTACTGTATACATTTGTTGCTGGTTCTACTCATCGCTGGAATGTATTGACATCATATTTAGAAAAAGATGTTGTGGTCAAGCGTCTGTCTAACACACGTTGGTCAGCACATTTTGATGCTGTTAATGCTTTGTCTAGGGATTTTGACAAAATAAAACATGCACTGGATTGTATATCTGGTAACAATGAACAGCAAGTGACAACAAGGTGTGAGACGGAAGGTTTGAGCAAAAATAAAACAAACCCGTAATAACAAAGTTTTTGACTATAAATCCCTTACATATGAGACATAACTAGCTAACAGTATTGATTATGTTCAAACGCGAAAAAACATTTACAGTCTGAATCTGTCTTAACTCCCCTTTTGATTTATAACCTAGGGTGGGGGGGGCGGAGAGAGGAAATGTCTGGTCACCGATCACTGGACCGAGCTCAGCGTGACATGTAAAATGTAAACAAAAGCACGCCGGTGCATCGACGATGTGGCGTCAACGCGCGAACTGAACTGTCACGTGAAAAAAAAACCAATAACAAACCGTAAAATTGAATTACATATGTCGTATAGAGATAAACTAAAAATGCATTAATTTAATTACTGTACGTTCGATCGATCTGAAATTTTTATATGATGCATTCTAAGGTGACACAAGTCTATGTGTAAAATTTCAGCACGATGACATCACGGGAAGTGGGTCATTTTTTACTTTTGTTTTTCCGCCAGCCCGACGGACGAACGACAGCGACGGCGGTAAAGTTAACAAGGGATTTAATAAAAAACAAACAAACCCGTAAAAACAAAGTTTTTTTACTATAAATCCCTTATATACGAGACATACTATAAGTATTGATTATGTTCAAACGCGACAAACATTTACAGCCTGAAAATGAATGAATTTCACCTGGTTAAAACACGAGATGTTGTCACCGATGGCTGGCGTGAAGTCAAGTGACCCACCCGTAAAATGTAAACAATAGCTACCGCTACATATAGTTTTATATAGACAAAATAAAAATAAATTAATTTAATAATGGTACGTTCGATTGATCTGAAATTTTGATACGATGCATTGTTATTTGCAATGGGTCTGTGTGCCGAATTTCAGTTCGATGGCTTTACAGCAAGTGGGGCATTTCTACATTTGTTTTTCCGCCCGCCCGACGACGAACGACAGACAGAGAGACAGAGAGGCAGAGAGAGATCGCGAAGAAGTTAATATAAGGGATTTAATAAAAACAACCCCGTAAAAACAAAGTTTTTGACTATAAATCTCTTAAATATGAGATAGAACTTAAAGTATTGATTATGTTCCAACGCGACAAACATTTACAGCCTGAAACTGAGTGAATTCCACCTGGTTAAAACACGAGATGTTTTACACGAGATGTTTACAGAGAGATGTTTATTTTAATTTTGTTTATTTTGGTCCAATATCGAGTTGTTACACCAGTGTGTCTAAAACAGGACACATGTTTATTTTGGTCCAATATCAAGTTCTAACACCAGTGAGTCTAAAACAGAGAACATGTTATTTTGGTCCAATATCAAGTTCTAACACCAGTGAGTCTAGAACAGAGAACATGTTATTTTGGTCCAATATCAAGTTCTAACACCAGTGAGTCTAAAACAGAGAACATGTTATTTTGGTCCAATATCAAGTTCTAACACCAGTGAGTCTAGAACAGAGAACATGTTATTTTGGTCCAATATCAAGTTGTTACACCAGTGAGTCTAAAACGGGGGACATGTTTATTTTGGCCAGTAAAAACTAAAATTTTTATACCTATTGATATGGTTTTACATAATGTTCAAACAAATATGATCATATTGAAACAATAATAACACTAAAATCGATATTAATAGATTATATGAATGTAATTGTGAATTGGTTTTATGTTGGCGACATGTTCTTTTCCAAAAATACTCATTTTTAAATATTCAATAAAAACACACATATGTCTGATTTTGAAATATCATACATTTTAAGATTCAGAAATGAATGCTCTTTAAAACATACAAGCCATTCAAAAAATGTTCCCCATTTCAACAAATTTCAAACTGTATATGCGTGGGACATGAAACTTGCATTTTTGGAAAAATTCCCATATAACCGATTAAGAGTAAGAAACCTTTTTTTTACGTTTGTTTATTATAGGGTTGAGTTCGAAACCACGAAGGAGCGTAAGGTGGGACCGAGGCAGGGTTGCCAGATTGTAATTTGGGTAAAAGGCCAAACTGACGGCCAAAAAAAGCCAAAAAAAGGCCAAACTTATGTTATATGAAAAATGTCGACAAAAATGACGTCACGCCCCTTGGGGGCGGGAGGGGGTCACAGATTTGTGGCGATGTATGACGAGGGGAGGGTGCGTTTAAGAACTGTGACGTCATATTGGAAAGGGTCTAGCTCTTGATTACGTTGGACGAGGGGTGGTGGGGGGGGGGTGAAAATACATTGAAAAATCTTCCAAAATCGCTTGTTGTCATTTATGGACGGCTCATAACGGCTGAGTATAAGTTAACTATTTAAATTGAAGGTAAAACCAGGAGAAAAAGGATAATAAATGTGTAAATGCCAATGTTCGTATGTATGGTTGTACTAACAAAATAAATAGATTTTGATACTAACATACAAATTGGAAAGAGTATAACATATAATTTATAAACAGGGTATTAGTTAGCCTGACAGGACGTAACACAGCAGCGAACGTTTCGACAAAGAGCCTTCCTCAATGAACAAATAGTACATAAATAAAACGAATATAACGAAAGAATTTTAAAAAAAAATTAAAAACTTAGCTACAGTGAAATCCAATTAATCCAGTAGAGATGACATCTCTGGACTAATTGGATTGCACTGCAGCTAAGTTTGTTTGTTTGTTTGTTTTTTTTGTTTTTTTTTGTTTGTTTGTTTGTTTTTTTGTTTTTTTTTAAAATTTTTAATTCTTTCGTTATATTCGTTTTATTTGTGTACTATTTGTTCGTTGAGGAAGGCTCTTTGCCGAAACGTTCGCTGTTGTGTTACGTCCTGTCAGGCTAACTAATACCCTGTTTATATGTTATACAATTACTAATTTAAAAGCCTGGTTGCAGTCTCACCCGCAATATTTTATTTAAATTTGAAAGAAAAGCTTCAGGTCATCCTTTTCCTCTAGACTGCTATATGCAGTATTATTATAAACTTTATCAGATGTCAAGTCATCAAGCAATCTTGGTGACATGACACAGTCCTTACTGCATTTATTTGTAAACAAAAGCTCAGCCATGACTCTAACAATAGCGTCTAAAAGTGTGAGCTGCATTCTGTATATGGCTTTGTCTTAATAGCCTCTTTGTTAAACTTTTTAAAACTTTTTAATGTCTAACATACACGTAAGCTATTCCAAAAAAGAAAATAAATAATAAAGTTATTGACTTATTCCCGAATTTTTAAATTTATTTTTGTGATAAAGATTATTTATGTATATATTTTTTATTATTTTTTAAGAAAAAGGCCAAAAAGAAATTTTGAGGCCAAACCCTCTTTAAAAAGGCCAAATTTTGAGAATTTGGCCTTAAAAAGGCCAATATGGCAACCCTGGACCAAGGTAACCAGTGAAAAGACTAATGGATGGCAGAAGCATCCTAACGTTCAGCTTCTGTTACATTCCTTAGTAATATATCGAAGTCAAGTGGCGGGCACTTGGATTAATATTGCTCCTGATGGGGGGTGTAGGGAATTGCCGCATCGTACATATGGAAATGGAAAATAAATAAGTTTGAATGTTAGAAATACAAAGTTTTCAACAAGTTAATAAAATGGTTAGAGAAAAATAAGGAATACTTGGAACTAAAGACATACTATTAAATTGCATATTTATTTTAAAATTAAAAAGACTTTATAGATTAAATTAAATTATTACAAACAATTTAATTTTTATTTGTTTACACAACAAAAATAATATACTTCCAAATAAATCATTTCCCTTGACTCTTTTTGAACCACATGATGACGAATGAGAACGATAGATCTAACGAAACAGACCGAGACGATAAAAGGTGCATTATAATTTATAATGCATAAAGAATTACGTTGTTGTAGATCGTCTATGGCGCCCCTTTTATTTCAAAAGTGCAAGTTACTTTCGTGAATGTTATTGCATGGGCTCGAATCAGTGTTTCCGCAGTGGCGTAGCAAGAGAGGGGCAAGGGGGTGGGCAAATGCCCCGGGTGGCATTTTTAGGGGCGGATAATTCCTCGTCGTTAATTAGCTACTAATAATAAAATTATTTTAACAAGTGTAAATGTTTATTAAAAATAAAATAAATACGAAATATGAAATTTACTAAACAAATAAAGGAACTATACTAAAATATGTAAGCTAAACGTGTCTACTGCCTGTTAAGTCTCTATGTTTAGGTGGATTGTACCTTGCTCTCCGCTACACACAACATACACAAGAGATGACACAAGTCTGTGTAACGATGCAATGTTTATTCTACTATAAACAACTGTACAACTGGCTGTCTTGCCTTGACATAAAATACATCTATATATAACGGCTGTATGCTCCAGCATGCCCTCGGTCCGACCCGACCGCTTCTGGGCGACGTTAAACTCAACTCTGTTTTACTGCTACCCTGCAACTCCCCGGTCTATCCTGACCAGTCTGACCGCACAACACTGTGCGAACTACCCAGATGTCTGCCACTCCTGCCCTCGTCTCGACTACTCTCTTATAAACCCCCCCAACTGGTCTCAACTGACCCTGGCGTGTCCTCTGGTCATGTCCCTGAAATATCCCGTGTGACCAGAAGCTCACACAGACATCACTAGACATTATTCCCGTGATAGGAGTTCATACCCGTAAACAACGCCTTGACCCGACTCCAACACTGGCTCACAACAATCTCACAACAATCATTCGCAACAATCATTCGCAGTGATTCTCATACCCTGACATATCCCCCCTCTTCCGTTAGATTCTACCTACGGTAGAATCTCACAATACAACAAAGTCAGGGCATGGAATCACTGCACATTACAATTACAATAATATAATACATAATGAAATAATATCTTTCAAAATAATTTTATACACAACATGGCATGAAAAAAAACACTAGTATATACAACACAGAGCATAAATCCACTTGGTCGTACCTTTATACGACTTCACTAACCCGCAACTCGTACGTTATCATTATCTTAATTCTCAAAGAACCAACCTTCGACCTACTACTGGTCATAACACCTCACATATTAGTATCCAACAATTGACAATTTTTACGCTAGATTGTTTTCTATTTACCAACTGACTCTACTGGTTCCTCATATAAATTCCTTAAGATATTTATTCCAGGATTACCTCCAGCATGAGATAATGTTATAGGGATAACTACTTATCCAGACTATAGACATTTCAGCCTGATTGTATTTAACCCATTACAATCAATTATATAACAATCATGTGCATTTAGTAGTCGTAATCAACATAATTCATCATAATACACATAATCATGAACAAAATCATTATCATATCTCATAATTTCATATATATATATATATATATATAATAATTACATCTCCTTATAATGAAATTTTGCCCGAGGTCACCCGGAGCCAAAAATTATAATAAAAAACATCAGCACGAAAATACAACCATCTCATATTTATTTACAACCATCCGTAAGTACTAACTAACCTAAGTACATAATCGTTATGAAACTTTACAATCATGTTCATATAATAATAATACTGGCCCGAGGTGACTCAGACCTCAATTTCTACTTAAATTAGTCCCCCTGTATCCCCTGGTCGCCGTAACCCGACCGAATTTTGATGTAAATATCTAACCAATCAGCTGCCATATCTGCTTATTGCCGAGATAAAAAATCTGCAATAATGTTATCTTCACCTTTAATGTATTCCACGTTGAAATCGTATTCCTGTAACATCAAAGACCACCTGGAAACTCTTGAATTTTCAAATTTAGTCGTGTTCAAATATTTTAACGCTTGGTGGTCACACTGGAGCGTAAATCTTGCCCCCATTAAATAGTAGGATAATTTCTGAATTCCCCATATTATTGCCAAGCATTCCCTCTCTATTGTTGAGTATCTTGTTTCCCTGTCAACCAGTTTACGACTAATATATTTAACCGGGTGGAGCATATTGTCTCTCTTCTGCATCAAACATGCCCCCAATCCCTTCGTTGACGCATCTGTACGAACTATAAAGGGTTCCTTAATGTCGGGCAGAACCAAAATGGGGTTATTTGTTAAATAGTTTTGGATTGTATCCAATGCTTGTTGGCATTCCTTAGTCCAACATATATTATTAGGTTTACCTTTCTTTGTAAGGTCCGTCAATGGGGCTGTTATCGTTGAAAAATTAGGTATAAATTTATTGTAATACGCTATTAGGCCAACTAGTCCCCTTACTTGTCTCTTATTTTTGGGTCGTTCTATTTCCAACACTTTGTTTATATTGTTCATGTCCGGTTTTAAGATGCCTGCTCCAATTCTATGTCCCAGAAATTCGATTGATTCTTTACCTATTTCTAACTTAGATGGTTTAATGGTGAACCCTGCCTTTTTCAAAATCTCTAAAACCTCTCGAGTAACTCGTATATGTGACTCCCAGTCGTCTGTGTATACACAGATATCGTCAAAATAAGTAACTACCTCTTTTACTCCTTTGAATAATTTCTTAACAATTTTATTGAACGTTGCCGGTGCGGTTGCCAATCCGAATGGCATAAAGTTATATTGATATGCCCCGTCTGGGCCTTGAAAAGCTGTGTATTCTTTGCTTTTCTCCTCAAGAGGTATTTGCCAATATCCCTTTGTTAAGTCTAGTTTCGTAAAGTATTTGGCTTTATTCATGTGTTCTAGAAGTTTATCCTGGTTAGGTATAACTTCTGCTACTTTTTTTGTAATTGCGTTCAATTTTCTATAATCCACGCAAGTCCGAATCGATCCATCTTTTTTCTTAATTAAAACTAAGGGAGAGCAATATGGTGACTGTGATTCCTCGATTATACCTAGTTCTAACATCATACTAATCTCTTCTTTTAGACTTTGAATCATATGTATAGGTATTGCATAAGGTTTTACGTTAATGGGCTTAGAGTCTAATAATTCTATTTTGTGCGTACCCGCCGATGTTTTCCCTGGGATATCTGAAATGATTTCTTTGTACTCTTGCACCATATCGTCAACTTGTCTTTTCTGTTTCTCCGTTAGTTCCTTATTAATGTCAATGCCTGAATTAACCTTGACGTTGATTAACGGAATTTGCTTAATGTCTTCCCTATTTACATCTTCCTCTTCTTCTTCGGCTATCACTGTGGCACTGGCACCATTAATTGTCTTTTCATTTTTCTCTGCTGCCGATAAGTTCGCATCTGTGTTATCCATGTTATTTTCGACAAATTTTGTTAATCTGTTGAGGTGATAAACTATACGCTTATGTCCCTTCGCAATCTCTACATTAAATTTCGATAATTTTCTCGTGACGGTGAATGGACCTTCTGAATACAGAGCGAGTTTATTTCCTTTTTTAGGTTTCAACACGAGCACTTTGTCACCAATTTGTATATCTTTCTCTCTAGCCCTTTGATCATAATATTGTTTATATTTATTTGCCTTTCCTTTCGTGATTGCCTCTGTTTTATATAACCCTGATTTTATTCTGTTTTTGAGGTCTATTATATATTCATATGTTGTTTTACCTTCCTCTGTCGTATTTTCATTTGTTAGTATTTTCCTTAAAATTGACATTGGTCCTCTCACTTTCCGCCCGAAGAGGAGTTCATAAGGAGACATTGCCGTTGTCTCGTTCGGAACTTCCCGATATGCAAACAAAATTGCCGGCAAAAATCTATCCCAATTGTTGGGTTCCTCATCTGCCACTTTTCTTAACATGCTTTTTAAGGTGCCATTTAATCTTTCCACCATCCCGTTAGACTGTGGGTGGTAAATAGAAGAGTGACTGGATTTTATGTTAAACAATTCACACACCTGTTTGTACATATCGGAGGAGAACTGGGGCCCGTTATCTGACAAGATCTCTTCCGGGAATCCCATTCTAGAGAATATTGTTAATAGGGCCTCATAAACGTCTTGTGTTGTTATATTTTTTAGTGCAATAGCTTCAGGCCAACGAGTAGCCATATCTACCAACGTAAGGATATATCTATTCTTATTATCACTTAATTGTAATGGCCCTACGATATCAATAGCAACCTTCTGAAATGGTGTTCCGATCACTTCCATTTGACCTAACTCTATGGGTTTTATGCTCCCCGGTGGACGTGCTTTTTGGCAAATAGGGCAAGACTTAATGAATTCCTTGATATCTATGCTCATACGTGGCCAGAAATACTGAGAAAAAATTATGTATTTGGTTCTTCTGACTGACATGTGTCCGGCTAATGCTGTTGTATGAGCCGTTTCTAAGACTAATCGTCGGTATGGTTTCGGAATCACCAATTTTTTTTCAACACTGTTATCTATTTTAGAAATAAATATCCTGTATAGTATATTATTGTTTATTTCAAACGTTATTATTCCTTGTTTGGTGTTTTCCACCCTCTGACTTTTAGCTTTTTGCCATAGTTTATTTAATCCACCATCCTTTGCCTGCTCTTCAGCTAAATTGATGTGTTCAAATATTTTTGGAATTGTACTAATCACAGTTTTCATTTGTGGTCCTCCCCCTTTATCTCGTTTATTCTGGGCCCTGGTAACTACGTTACCGTGATGGAATGGTGTGTCCTCGTCGGATCTAACATTTCCTAAAATCACATCTGTTACCGGATCTTCAAAAAGGGCGGACAAAAATCTACCGCAGAGGTAAGGGGTTTTAATGTCTACTATAGCAGTTTCAAACGTTTTTATTGTCCCATCGATAAGTTTAACTGTAAAGGTCTGATCAGTCATGTATTTTTTTGGTATTAAACTCTTTCTGCACCCTACGATTGTACAGCCGGTGTCTCTAAGAAGAGAAGCTTCCTTCCCTAACAACAAGCATTTTTCGACATTTAACCTACCCGTGGACTTTCTAAAAATATCGCTCATACTTCCCCCCCATTGTGTATTGCGAAACTGCCCCCTTTTTCTAGGTTTATACCCCTGCCACTGTATAGTACGGCCCTGTTTGCAATCTTTGCTTAGTCACCTATCCTGGCTGTACCATGGATACTTATTTCCATAGCTATATTTCTGGTCTGAGCTTTTATACTGATTTCCCTTCGCATTTGCAGGCATCCTATTATTGGCCCATTTCTGTCGACAGTTGGCCATTATGTGACCCCTCTGACCACAGTTAAAGCATGTACCCATTACTCGGCCCTCCGTCGAGCGACTTCTAGACTTGCCTCCATATTCACCCCTATATTCCGCCACACCCCCTACCAGTGGCTGTGTATTGACTTTCCGACTTAATTGTCCTTGTCCTGCCGACTTTATATGGTCAATTTGTGTCAGTACGTCCTCACATTTGGGGGCATTATTCATTAGGATGCATTTAATAGCCTCTTCATTCATGTTCAATAATAACTTGTTTCTACATAATAAATCCCTCAACCCCTCAAATGTTCTCTCTGTTTTTGTACTGGCCACCCAATTGTCTAAACTTCTAACCAATTTTGAGTGAAATAATCTAAAATTATTACTCTCCGGTGCTAGACTATTCCACGCTTCCCTGTACTTCTCCCCATTAAATCCTGCATGTTGCAAAAGGAGTCGCTTGACAGTGTCATAATCATGCAGTTTTGTCCTAACGTCTTCCGTCATTAAGAATGATTGTAACTCAACCGTTAGCCTTACTTGTAGCTCTATCAGCCATTGACTTTTTGGCACTTTCGCCTGAGCCACTACATGTTCGAATGTCGCCACATATTCGTCGAGTTCTTGGGACCCGTCGAATTTTTGCAAATTTTTTAATATTTGTCGAAGGTCTTTGTTTTCTCTCGAGTGGCCTGTCATGTCCAGTTCAGTTACGTCTTTCCTTTTAATTTCTGCCAATTTCAATTCGTGCTCCCTTTCTTTCTGTCTCTGTTTCTCGTCATACTCTCTCTGTTCCTTTACCTTTTGTTCGTCTTTCTGTCTCTGTCTGTCGTCATAATCTCTCTGTTCCCTTAACCTTTCCTGTGTTTGAAAATCTTTCCATTGCTCTCTCACATATCCGTCTAGTTCCTCCCCTCTGAGTGCGAGTTTTTCCCCTTGTTTTTTAAACGACTCTAATTTCTCGTCCATGTTTATACCCTTACTACTGCTTCTAGTTTCCATTCTACTTCTACAATAACTTACAACTTACTTAATCTAGCTTCCCTTATTGTCCGTTTATATCTGACAGGTATGCTATATCTATATATATTATCTAACAGATCAATCTTGCTATAGCACACTTCCCCAATTTAACACTATTTTATAAGCAATTAAGTACGTACTTACTGTGGGTTATATTTCAGACATAATATCCATATACAATGAAAGTCCCATTACACAATAAATATCCATTCGTAAGAAGTTCACAAAGTCACACTTTTTGCAGTTTCCTTGTCACTTAGTAATGTTTTTCTCCACCTTCAATATCTTCTCGAACTTGTCCCGATTTGAACTGTGGTGCTGTGGGTCGTCTCGGCTCCTCAGGGTCCCACTGTAGCTGGGGCGGGATGGTTGGTTCTGCAACTTGACCTCCCGGTACAGTTTGTAATTGTTTTCTCTCGTAGTTGGCACCGTCTGGTTCCGACGTCGTTGTTTTGCTGGTTCTGGTTCGAGGTATCTCTTGTAGTTGGTCTTCTGGCTGGTAATGTTCCGTACTGGGACTTGCTAGGCCTCGTCTATCAGAAAATCCGCTGATACGTTGATCGTTGCCCTACGATGGATACAGTAGTCTGTATCAGAGGCGCTGTACTGAAAAGTACAGGCGCACATACCGCTGTGCTGATGTGGTTCCGTCCCATCTCTCGTAGTGTTTGGCGGTGCTAGGCAATCCAGAGACAATTCGGGCCCCCATGTTAAGTCTCTATGTTTAGGTGGATTGTACCTTGCTCTCCGCTACACACAACATACACAAGAGATGACACAAGTCTGTGTAACGATGCAATGTTTATTCTACTATAAACAACTGTACAACTGGCTGTCTTGCCTTGACATAAAATACATCTATATATAACGGCTGTATGCTCCAGCATGCCCTCGGTCCGACCCGACCGCTTCTGGGCGACGTTAAACTCAACTCTGTTTTACTGCTACCCTGCAGCTCCCCGGTCTATCCTGACCGGTCTGACCGCACAACACTGTGCGAACTACCCAGATGTCTGCCACTCCTGCCCTCGTCTCGACTACTCTCTTATAAACCCCCCCAACTGGTCTCAACTGACCCTGGCGTGTCCTCTGGTCATGTCCCTGAAATATCCCGTGTGACCAGAAGCTCACACAGACATCACTAGACATTATTCCCGTGATAGGAGTTCATACCCGTAAACAACGCCTTGACCCGACTCCAACACTGGCTCACAACAATCTCACAACAATCATTCGCAACAATCATTCGCAGTGATTCTCATACCCTGACACTGCCAAAACTTCGAACTCCGTATTAATTATAAAATATTCTGATACTGAAATGAAAAACCAAAAGGCTTAAGTAGTATGAGAACGTGAACCTGATGTACTGGTGACTTAATTGATTCTTCAAATTTGACAGCGGCTTTTGATGTAGAAGCGAAGATTACTGTGCCCTATCAATTTCAAATATGAGCCAATCGAATGCTACCCGGGCGACAAATTCATCATTTTAATTAACTTGTAAAAAAGATAGATGCTAAAATGAAGTTTTTTAAATAAAAACTAAGGTAAAAAATTAGGAACTATATTGAAATTTGTGAAAGTGTCTAATGTCAAAATTTTATAACTCCGTAATGAATAGGTAGCTTTATGTTTCTTAAATAAGTTCTCTTTTAGTTTGCATAGCTTTTTCAATCTAGAATTGAACCAGCATTTGTTAATTTTATTTGATGTTAGTTTTGTTGGAACATTCTCATCCATTATAGTTTTTAGATTTGTTTTTATATCTTTCCAAATTTCTTCTACTGGGCTATTTGTGTTACATTTACTTAGGAAAGTTTGTTGGAAGTTAGCCACTGATTGATGTAGTTTTATTGAATTACATTTATTCCAAAGATAGATTATTCTTCTAGGTATCTTATTAATTTTAGTTTTTATTGTATTGGTGACCCTAACTATATCATGGTCGGACAGTCCTGGAATTGTTTTCTAGTCTAACACTAGTCCTGGTCTATTTGTTAGGAATAAATCTAGTGTTTTATTTTTCCTTGTTGCTGTTTTTACTATTTGTTCTAGTTTTATGTTGTTTATAGTGTCTAAAAAGTGTTCATTAATTTCTTTGTTAGTTTGATGGTTATCAATTGTATAATTTTTCCAATTTATATCTGGAAGATTAAAGTCCCCCATAATCCATAGAACGAACTGCATTTTTATTATTCTCTTTTATGAAAGTTAATTGACTACAAAGATTGTTCATGTATTCTAGGTTTGTATTCGGTGGTCTATATATACTGCCTACAATAAGTGGGGATGAGTTTGGTGTAATTATTTTACAAAAAATAGACTCTATATTAAAATTTGGCTGTGTATTAATTTCTTCAGCTATGATATCTGATTTAATTGCAAGTAGCACTCCTCCATAATTGTCTGGTCTGTCTTTCCTAAAAATATTATAATTGGTGTTTAAAATCTCAGTCTTATATATGTTGGGGTTCAACCAAGTTTCAGAACCAGCAATTTTGTCTGGTTCTTCTGTTTTTATAAGTAGTTCTAAATCTGGAATTTTATTTTTTATGCTTTGGAAATTAACTATTAGTGTTTTGAGAATGTTTTGATGATTATTATTATATTTTTTATGGTTAATTTTATGGGTTTGTGTGGTAGGTTTCATTTTATCTAGTGGTTTATTTATAAAAGGATTAGCCAAAACACTGTAAGAGTTTGTGGTGATTGTTAAGTACCTTAATAATGGTTTGAGAATCTCATTCAGTTTAGAACCATTGGGGGATAGGGGTTCAGACGCTGACCTTGAGTGGACAAAGATTTTGGAATAATCTGATGGGTCATGGGAAATTTATTAGGACGCTACAACTACTTAAGTCACATGTGATCACGTGTCAGGGGCCTGATGATGCCTGAATGTATGCATGCGAGCACGTGCAAAGGAATTGGTACATGAGGGCTGACCAATCAAATTAAGAGTTGCACGCTGACCCATGCCACCCAGTTGAATAGCCAATAGTAACGGTTAGTAATTTAGGACAGCGGGTCACCACCCACGCGGTGAGCAGCCCAATATATACCCCAGCAAAACCCTAAGGCGTCCTCTCTCTCTCAGAAGATCACAGTCACAGACCACCATAAGATTGAGTTCTGAGGTGTGACTGTTTGATTAGAGGAGCCTAGCTGAGAAGTTTGTTCCCAGCTAGTATAGTAGGTCATAGCGGAGAATAGCGGTTAGGCAAGCTAACCTAGAGCTGAGTACCAGACGTGCTAGGCAAAAGTGGGAAGACGACCCTGAGCCGGACGAGAAGATACTGTTAGTAACATTGGAGCCAGCTGTCAGTCATTGAGTAACTGAGGGGCGTGGTGTTGATCGGCCTATCAGACGATGTGTGGGTTAAGCATCGCTGACCAGTGAGGCTGAACACTGACTGATCCCGTTACCTGAGACAGTGTGTGAGGTCGGCTTATATATAGCAGAGCTGAGCCGAATCAAGGGATGTATTATCCAATTGTGAACGTACCTCTATTTTAGATATTTTGTACCTGAATTATTATTGTGTACATTTTACATATTTATACCCTATTCATTTTGTATATATATATTTTATCTATGTAAATAAATATTTCTCTCTGTTGTACACAGAGGTGTTAAGTGTCATTTATATGTGTGTAAGTATTGCAGTTCAAGATAGGTATTAATACTTAACACTGGGGGCTAGAGCCATTAATGAATATTACTCCTAGACAACTAGAGCCTAGGTACTCGGTGTCTAATTACCATATAGACATCAGTCCTCAACAGTGATAAGGTCCCTATAGTTAAATAAATCTGAACTGATTTATTAAACACGTTTTTAATAACCATTTTCCCATGATAACCAGCTGAAATTTAGCAGGCAGACTGTAAATGTTTTTTTAAAACTATAAATCCTTTATATATGAGACATAACTAAAATTTTGCATTTTTAGATTGTCGTTCGATGCGTATTACAATGAAAATACTTTTGGTTATGTCTCGTACATAAAGGATTTGTAGTCAAAAACTTTGTTTTTTACTTTAAAAAAAAATGTTTACTACTTTTGTACAGTTTGTGTCACTGAGTGTCTATGTGTGTGTAAGTGTATGAGATACGAAAGTGACCAAGTGTCTTTATAATGAGGTGTGCTAGTGGGTACGAATTCTCGAAAATGTGTTATTACTGAAGAATTCTGATCTCTTTTTGCTTGTATGAGTGTTTGTGTGTATGAGTGTTTGTGTGTATGAGTGTTTGTGTGTATGAGTGTTTGTGTGTATGAGTGTTTGTGTGTATGAGTGTTTGTGTGTATGAGTGTTTGTGTGTATGAATGTTTGTGTGTATGAGTGTTTGTGTGTATGACTGTTTGTGTGTATGAGTGTTTGTGTGTATGAGTGTTTGTGTGTATGAGTGTTTGTGTGTATGAGTTTTTGTGTGTATGAGTGTTTGTGTGTATGAGTGGGGGAGGGGGGAAAGGTATTAATAATATTTTGTTTTGTCACAGCCAGTTAACTAATGTGTGTTGATGGGGGGAGGAGGGAGTGGGTTGTTTAAAACCTTCTGTTTTATGAACAGTCATAGCCAGTTAACTACTGTATTAAACAGCATGTTCAAATATCTGTACTCTTCGTCCGATTTTTTAAAAATTATGTTATTTGTTAAAAAAAATTTTTTTATTGTGTTCACTTTGTTTTGAATATGCAAATTATTAATGCAATTAAAATGTATGCCCAAATATTGATGATTGACATATATATTTTATCTTATTTAAAACAATATAAAACTATGTGTCTATAACATTCTAAGATAATTTAATACAGAGAGAATTAATATTCCGCAACGTGGCTCCGTGTTATTAATTATTGGTCATTTCATGTCTGGTCTACCAATGGCTAACATAAATAGACGGAAGTAATCACAGGCAGTTCTTGGGTTATGTCAGTCCAGACTTACGTTGCTTCGTGGTTACGAATGCCATCTCCCCACCAATTTATTATACATAACATAATAAGAAGCGTCATTCCATCTTACGCGGTTAATGTTTACTTTAATTCATGCCGTATGAACGCAATTGTTTTGTTTAGTTTGTAATTTTTTTATTTGAAACTAGTAACAAAGCCCGCCCAAGGACGGGAATAAATGTAGGGTGACCTGTGAAGTTCATGGACGCTATGTTCTGGTAGTTGTTATGCTGAAGCGTTTGCAGGACATTGTCGTCGCAGGGCAAGGGATGAGGACAACAACAACAACTACAGCAACAACAACAGCAACAAAACAATAACAACAAAACCAAAACAACAACAAAGCAAGAAAAACAATAACATCAACAACACCAACAATACAACAACAGCAAGAACAAACAAACAACACTTACAACTCTTGCCACTACCCCCAGGTCCATAAAAGGAAAAAGCATTTAACAAAGATGTCATTGGAATAAGCTTCAGACATCACTTCAAGATGGGAACACAGTACTGAATTATGACAAAAATACTGCACCAAAAATAACTTGTTTTGAACGTCCGTGTAAATTGGTTTAATTTTGTAATTGATATTTAATTTTTCTCCGCTAATGATTGGCTGTAGGAGTTTGAGGGACCAATCGCTATAGATGACGGGACAGAACGGACAGAAACGAAACTTGCCTTTTATTATATAGGATGACTTTTAATGCAATCTAGAATGATAGTTAATGGGGTTTTCCCGCTTTGTGAATCATTATGTTAAATTTTTGCGTGGTGCGCATTATATTGACATATTCCGTGTGTGATGTAGCATGAGGGGATATGACTTCATATGGTGTGTCATAATTACTTATGGATCGTCCATAAAGTACGTCACGCTATTTTTGACCATTTTTACCTCCAACCTACTACTTTCAGAGATGGTTGCAAAGCTCGGAACCTCCCCCCCCCTAAAGTATATCACACTTTCCTACAAAAATGTTGGTTTTATTTAAAAAAATTATTAAAATTTAATATACAAATCCGTGACGTCACACATGGCTGGACCCCCCCCACTCCCCCCCTGTCACAAATTGTTACAATTTCTTACACACCCTTCCCCCCTATGGAGCGTGACGTAATTTATGGACGGCCCCTTATTTGCATCAACTTTTAATGTAATCTAGAATGATTACACTTGATAAAAAATGGAAATTCCTTGTTGTAAATTGAGTTTAAATACTCATTCGAATTTTTATTTCTTGTTTTAGTTTGAACACGAACCAACGAACATTAGTGGGAACATTGGTCACTACCATACTAGGCGAAGAAGGATTGCTGGACATCGCATATCACCTCTGTGTCATGTGCTGTTAAGAATCATCCCAAGCGTGTCATGTGCTAACGAGAAACATCACACGTGTGTCATGTGCTGGTGAGAAACATCCCCCGTTTGTCATGTGCTGGGTTAGAAACATCCCCCGTTTGCAATGTGCTGGGTTAGAAACATCACCCGTGTGTCATGTGCTGGGTGAGAAACCTCACCATGTGTCATGTGCCGGGTTATAAAAATCACACGTGTGCCATGTTCTGGTGAGAAAAATCACCTGTGCGTCATGTGCTGGTAAGAAACATCATCCGTGTGTCATGTGATGGTGAGAAACATCACCCGTGTGTCAAGTGATTGTTAATAAATATATAAAAAACACTTTTTAAAAACTTTTCTTATATTAGAAATGCACTAAAAAGTAGAAAACCTTAACACTCCTTTGCTGAATAACCGGTGGGGGGAGGCGGGGGGAGAGGGGAATGTCTAGTCACCGATCGCTGGAATGAGCTCAGCGTACTGAGCTGTCACGTGAAAAAATTGTAAAGAAATGTTCGGATAGTCCGCTTAAACTTACAAAGCGAATTAATAACCGAATGCGCCCTCCCTCAATCAGTGTCTAGGATGCACATTTTTGACAGTGACCTGGAAAAGCCATCCTTTTATCTCCTTCACAAAATTCACAATGATGGTAACCCTGGTAGAACTATTGTCTCTGCAAGTTCTTGTCCAACAGAACACATTTCTGAATTCTTGGATGGTCTCTTCCAACCGATAGTGGCATACCTTCCTACGTACATTAAGGACACCAACCGTGCCTTAAGAACATTCGAATCCCTGAGCATCAATCCAGCCAAAAAACAATATTTGTTCCTCCTTGATGTATGTTCGCTCTATACATTCATTTCCCACAACGATGTCCTTCTGGCTGTGCAATACATTTTGGACAGACAACCTCACCCTAATATACATACACACGCCTTACTACGCTTGGCAGAATTGGTCCTACTCCTAACCCTCAACTCTTTTAGTAAATGTTTTGATAAACAAATTGTTTATTTTTAAAAGTGCATAAATTCCCATTATAAAAGTAAAACTTAAAACAATAGACAATAAATAATTTAAAGGGAACTAACCCCTCAAATAGATGAAAAACGAAACATCGTAGCTTATTCTTACGCAACTAGCTGCTACCCGTGGCGTAGCATACGCCGCAGACTTGCTAATGGATAGTGCTAAGAATGTGGAGCGGGGGGAGAACATAAAATCTCAGTAGAAGTAGAGTTAAAAAATATATAAACTTTTATTGGAAATAACATTTTCTAATCCTTTGACACAACAACGTAAATGTTTAAAGAATGAAAAACTATTCAATGTTCTGACTGGTTACATATAGGAACAATAATAAGCTTTGCAGTCTATAATCAAAGACAAATATTATTTAAGTATAAGCGCTATTTCAGTAATATAGCGAAACTGAAGTTTATAATATTACGTAACAGGGAACATAAGTTTCTGATTGGACTCAAGTGTATACCGAAAGCAGGAGAATACAAGCAATTTACTGACATGATATCCCTCGTTGAAATGGATCGAAGTCAAATGGCGTGCACTTGAAAAACATAGAAATCTCCTGTTTTTATTCTGTAAATTACTAATTACAAGCAAGTTTTGTTTTTACTGTATAAAGGGCCCAGTAAATGAGCAAAAGGAAGGTCCACTAAAGACTAATGGATGGCAGAAGCATCCTAACTTTCAGCTTCTGTTACATGCCTTGGTAATATATCGAAGTGAAGTGGCGGGCACTTGGATTAATATTGCCCCCAGATGTAAATATGAAATTCAGTGCTGCCAGTGACAATTTTGGGAAAAACCTAGCCAACGCGTCCAAAAAAACCTAGATCTGGAAGAAAAAACCTAGACACGCTAAAAATAAACAAATATGACGTCACAAAGTCCCCCCCCCCAATATAAAAAATAATTTTTTAAAAAGCTGTATTTCTTCGAGAATGAGCGTGTTTCAAATCATTTTATTGTCATATTAGTATGTATTTAGTGTGCGGCTGCAGTCTAATATTGTCATATTAGTATGTATTTAGTGTGATGAGGCTGCAGTCTAATATTGTCATATTATTATGTATTTAGTGTGAGGCTGCAGTCTAATATTGTTACACGCGCGAATCCATTTAAAACGTCCTTAAATTAATTGTAAGCTATCAAATATTTAAGTGGGGCTTTATTTTAAAGTTTAGCGTTTTTTATGTGACGTCACAGTTCTTAAACACACCTCTCCCCCTTGTCACACATCTCACAAAAGTGTGACCCTCTCGCTCTCCCCTAGATGAGTGTCGTCATTTTTAAGAACGGCCTTCATGGTATTAGTACGTTTTACATAAGTATTTGTAAATTATACTTACATCTGCATTTATTCATCACTTATGTCATCTTCCTTATAAATACCAATCTTATCAGCATTCTTGGAACCATTCTTATTTTATCTATTACAGACGTTCCTTTTTTATAAAAATGATTATTGAGTCATAACTTTATCCATTGTTTATGTCTTAATGTTTTAAATGTTGATAGAGTGTTGGTTTTCCTCATTTGATCAGGCAACTCATTCAACTTCCGAATTCCGGACGGAAAGAACGAAAATTTGTATGTCTTTCTTCTTGCATACGAAATTGGAAAAAAGATTTTATAACTATTATGTCTATCTGAGGGTTGTATTAGATTAACTTTTGGTCTATACCATGTATACTTGAGAGAATATTTCCTCAACACAGGCAGAAGAAAATGGTAGAGCTGTTACGTTTGCCAAGAGTGGCAGCGCACTGGACTGTCGTACCGATGGTCACGGGTTCGAATCCGTGTGAAGGCAAGGGTTTGTTCCCGGGGCTAGGGCGTCCCTGAGTCAACCAGCTCCGAATGGGTACCTAACACTACATGTAGTTAGGCGGCTGGGTAATGCGTGGAACCCACAAAGCCGTGGCCTGTGAACGCTGCATCACTTGCCAACAGGTCATATGTCATGGTCTGTGGACGCAACTATCTTCTACATAGAAGGAGCGTCTGTATAGATAAGTCAAGTCAAAGTCTAATAAAATTGAATACTTCGGCTCATTCAAGATGTTTTATCTTGTACCAGATTTTTTTAGACAAATGGCACCGCAGTAGCGCCATCTTTCGAATTTAGTGGGATAAAGCCATAGATATCATAATGTAGCATGGCAGAGTGGCTGAAAAAAACTGTTGCCAACTGCTGCTTAGTTTTAGTTTTGAAAAATCGAATTTATTTAGGATATTAATTGCGCATATTTAATAATATTTTTACCTTAACATCGTTTAATTAAATTTTTTAAAGAAAAACCTAGATTATGGCTATTTTTAAAATAAAAAACCTAGAAACCTAGACAAGGTCGAAAAAACCTAGATCTAGGTTAAAAAACCTAGCGCTGGCAGCACTGAACCAGTGGACTCACTGTGATAACTTCAATCTATTTATGGTAGGCCATATGTGGACCTGACAAAAATTAATGACAAATAAAATGTAATGTTTGATAATAAAGAGAATAAACTCTCTTTTTATATATACATAACAGATTGTTTTAAACACGCAGTTTTCAAAATTTTTAAATAATGTACATTATATATGTTAATCATCAGTATTTTGGCTTGTGTATTATAAATTATCATTTAATTGTATATTCAATTTTAAGATAGGACAAATAAATTTAAATACATGTTTTTGAGACTAAAAAACAATATTTAAAAAAATTAATTAACTACCGTTATAGTATAACTTGATTTTTAATGATACAGTATTTATCTGGCTTTGACCATTGTTAAAACAAGATGTCTATCTACATTTACCTGACACACACACACACGCATACACACACAAAAATGCAAAAAGTGATGAGGTTACTTTAGTAATAACATTCTTTGGAGAATTCGTACCCCACTGCAAAGATACCTGGTCACTTTCCTATCACATACACACGCTCAGACACACAGTGACACGCACTGTAAAAAGTTAATTACAACAAAAATATGGAGCGTTGGTAGGTGATTTGAAGAAGGTTTGTTGTAGTATTATGTCTCACTCATTATGAAGTCTTCCGCGGAGAGAGAGAAAGAGGGAAAGATAGAAAGAGAGAGAGAAACAGAGAGATAGTGAGATAGAGAAAGAAACAGAGCGATAGACAAAGAGAAAAAGAGAGACAAAGAGAGAGGAAAAAAGAGAAATATAGAGAAAGAGACACAGATAGAGAAAGATATATAGAGATAGACAGAGGGAGCCATAAACGAAGACAGAGAGAAAGTGTCGTTGAGAGATAGAGAGATAAAGGGGGAGAGAGGCAGAGAGAGAAAGAAAGAAAGACATAACGACAGAGAAATAAAGAAAGAAAGAAAGAGAAAGGCAGAGAGAGAGAGAGAGGGCAGAGAGAGTCACAGAGACAGAGAGGGAAAAAACAGAGACTGACAAAGAAAGAGACAGAGAGAAATGGAGAGACAGTGAAAAAGGAAGTGAATGAGAGAAAGCAGAGTCAAAATAGAGAGAGACCGAAGGAGACTGAGACACAGAGAGAGAAAAGATAATGGTTAAGGTGTTATTCGTGGGACTTCCGGTTGCTGGTCGACTGATAGAAAAAATGGCGTGGGTTGGGGGGGGTGGGGGTTATATAAAGTAATATTATGAACATTTTTCTAAAGCTTTATTTTTGTTTTTATTTGCATCATAAAAAATATTTGTTCAAAATATGGTTGTAAATTTTTTTTAACTTTCAAATACTTCAATATATGTTTAAAAAACATTAATTTTCAAATATCTCATTCATTTTCCCACAAATTAATTTATTGCATGATTAACTTTGGACCTCAAGTTTTAATATTATTGAGCTTTCTGTAGGGTCATTAAAAATTTCCACAAAAAGGGGGAAAATAAAGGAATGTAAAGAGTTTAAAAGATGTATTGAAATAAAGAAAAGTAAAATTTACTCGCGTACACAAAGGATACATACGTTTTGTCGTGTTGATTTGTGTGTTGGTCTCTGAGTAAGGGTGCGGGGTGTCAATAGATTCACTTGTTGATTTCAGTTCAATTTCATTCCATATGTGAACTATCTCCTGGGACTAAGTAGGGTTAGGATGGTAGAGGGGGACCGAGCATCCTGATTTTGGTTTCTGACCTGCACATGACACGCGGGTGTTGTTTCTAAGCCAGCACATGACACACAGGTCATGTTTCTAAGCCAGCACATGACACACGGGTGATGTTTCTAAGCCAGCACATGACACACGGTGATGTTTCTAAACCAGCACATGACACACGGGTGATGTTTCTAAACCAGCACATGACACACGGGTGATGTTTCTAAGCCAGCACATGACACACGGGTGATGTTTCTAAACCAGCACATGACACACGGGTGATGTTTCTAAACCAGCACATGACACACGGGTGATGTTTCTAAACCAGCACATGACACACGGGTGATGTTTCTAAGCCAGCACATGACACACGGGTGATGTTTCTAAATCAGCACATGACACACGGGTGATGTTTCTAAACCAGCACATGACACACGGGTGATGTTTCTAAGCCAGCACATGACACACGGGTGATGTTTCTAAACCAGCACATGGCACACGGGTGATGTTTCTCAGTCAGCACATGACACACAGGTCATGTTTCTAAGCCAGCACATGAGACACGGCTGATGTTTCTAAGCCAGCACATGACACAAGGGTGATGTTTCTAAACCAGCACATGACACAAGGGTGATGTTTCTAAACCAGCATATGACACACGGGTGATGTTTCTAAACCAGCACATGACACGGGTGATGTTTCTAAGCCAGCACATGACACACGGGTGATGTTTCTAAACCAGCACATGACACACGGGTGAGGTTTCTAAACCAGCACATGACACACGGGTGATGTTTCTAAGCCAGCACATGACACACGGGTGATGTTTCTAAACCAGCACATGACACACGGGTGATGTTTCTAAACCAGCAAATGACACACGGGTGATGTTTCTAAACCAGCACATGACACACGGGTGATGTTTCTAAGCCAGCACATGACACACGGGTGATGTTTCTAAACCAGCACATGACACACGGGTGATGTTTCTAAACCAGCACATGACACACGGGTGATGTTTCTAAGCCAGCACATGACACACGGGTGATGTTTCTAAACCAGCACATGGCACACGGGTGATGTTTCTCAGTCAGCACATGACACACAGGTCATGTTTCTAAGCCAGCACATGACACACGGCTGATGTTTCTAAGCCAGCACATGACACAAGGGTGATGTTTCTAAACCAGCACATGACACAAGGGTGATGTTTCTAAACCAGCATATGACACACGGGTGATGTTTCTAAACCAGCACATGACACACGGGTGATGTTTCTAAGCCAGCACATGACACACGGGTGATGTTTCTAAACCAGCACATGACACACGGGTGAGGTTTCTAAACCAGCACATGACACACGGGTGATGTTTCTAAGCCAGCACATGACACACGGGTGATGTTTCTAAACCAGCACATGACACACGGGTGATGTTTCTCAGTCAGCACATGACACACAGGTCATGTTTCTAAGCCAGCACATGACACACGGCTGATGTTTCTAAGCCAGCACATGACACACGGGTGATGTTTCTAAACTAGCACATGACACAAGGGTGATGTTTCTAAACCAGCATATGACACACGGGTGATGTTTCTAAGCAAGCACATGACACACGGGTGATGTTTCTAAGTCAGCACATGACACACAGGTAATGTTTCTAAACCAGCACATGACACACGGGTGATGTTTCTCAGTCAGCACATGACACACAGGTCATGTTTCTAAGCCAGCACATGACACACGGCTGATGTTTCTAAACCAGCACATGACACACGGGTGATGTTTCTAAACCAGCACATGACACAAGGGTGATGTTTCTAAACCAGCATATGACACACTGGTGATGTTTCTAAGCCAGCACATGACACACGGGTGATGTTTCTAAGTCAGCACATGACACACAGGTCATGTTTCTAAGCCAGCACATGACACACGGCTGATGTTTCTAAACCAGTACATGACACACGGGTGAGGTTTCTAAACCAGCACATGACACAAAGGTGATGTTTCTAAGCCAGCACATGACACACGGGTGATGTTTCTAAACCAGCACATGACACACAGGTCATGTTTCTAAGCCAGCACATGACACACGGCTGATGTTTCTAAGCCAACACATGACACACGGGTGATGTTTCTAAGCCAGCACATGACACATGGGTCATGTTTCTAAGCCAGCACATGACGCACAGGTCATGTTTCTAAGCCAGCACATGACACACGGGTCATGTTTCTAAGCCAGCACATGACACACGGGTGATGTTTCTCACCAGCACATGACACACGGGTGATGTTTCTAAGCCAGCACATGACACACAGTTAACGAGTTATCTCCAGCACATGACAAACGTGTGTGTGCACATGTGAGATCCCCAGCAATCCTTCTTCACCTAGTATGGTACAATGATAGGGACCTAGTACAGTTGGATTCTTGTGTCTTTTGACTTGACTCTTTTAGGTTTAAGTAGCAGGGAGTTGGAACTTCTGAAATACAGAGGACCACTATCTGGTCCAGTGCTGCATGTGACATTTTTGGGGGAAAACCTAGCAAACACGTCCAAAACAACAACAAAAAAAACAACAACCTATATCCAAAAGAAAAAGCCTAGACAAACTAAAATTAATTACATTTGACGTCACTAAGCCTTCCCCAATCCCCACAAGAAAAGCCGTATTTCCTATTTGAAAATAAGAATGTTTCAAATCATGTTAATGTAATTTAAGTATGTATTTTGTGTGAGAGTGCAGTCTAATATCGTAACACACGTGAAGCCATTTTAAAAGGTCATTAGATAAATATTAAGTAATAAAATATTGAAGTTGAGTTTTCAATTAGATTTGTTCGTTATTTATGTGAGACACAGTTCTTAAACACACCCCCCCCCCGTTGTAACACATCTCAAAAAAGTATGACACCCTCCCTCTTTTAAATCCTTTATATTAACTCGTGGTGTCTGATTGAACCCTTGATTACTTGCTTGTCGCCAAAACTTTTGATCGATTTTTAACCCACTTGCGCTCGTAAGCTAGCAAGCTGAAATTTTGCAGGCAGTTTCGTACCGATAATAAAACAATGTATCAAAATTTCAGATCGATCGCATCTACCGTAATTAAATTATTGATTTTTTAGATTATTTTATTTATTACTATGTATCATGCTATTTTTTTTAGATAGAGCGTCGCGGTGCGTATTATATTGAACAACCTTTCTGTCGCGCAATAAGGTGCGTATTTTATTTACAAAACTTTTTATAAACATATTCCTGATCGGTGCACATTATGTTAAACATGTTTTACGACACAACTGCAATTTTGTATTTTTGGATGGTCTTTCGCTTTGTATTATAATGAACATTCTTTTAGTTACGTCTCGTACATAAAGGACTTATAGTGAAAAACTTGTTTTTTTACGTTTTTTTAAAAATTAAATCATTTATATTAAATCGTGGTGTCTGGTTGCTTGCTTAAGCCCTTGCATGCTTGTCGCCAAAACTTTGGATCAATTTTAACCCACTTCCTCGTAAGCTAGCAAGCTGAAATTTTGCAGGCAATTTTGTACTGATCATAAAAACAATATATCAAAATTCCAGATCGATCGCATGTACCGTAATTAAATTATTACATTGTTAGATTATTTTATTTATCTATATGTATCATGTTCTTTTTTGAGATAGAGTGTCGTGGTGCGTATTATATCGAACGACCTTTCTGTCGCGAAATGATGTGCGTATTTTATTGACCACACTTTTTATAAACATATTCCTGATCGGTACGCACTATATTAAACACGTTTTACGACACAATTGCAATTTTGTATTTTTGAATGGTCCTGCCCTGCGTATTATAATGCATATTCTTTTAGTTAAGCCTCGTAAATAAAAGGATTTATAGTAAAAAAAAACGTGTTTTTTACGGTTTTTAAAAAAAAATAAATCCTTTATATTAATTAACTCGTGGTGTCGGAACCATTGCTTGCTTGCGTGCATGTTTGTCGCCAAAATTTTGGATCGACTTTTAACCCCTTTCCTCGTAAGCTAGCGATTTGAAATTGTGCAGGCAGTTTTGTGCCGATGATAAAAACGAAGTATCAAAATTTCAGATCGATCGCGTGTACTGTCATTAAATTATTGAACTTTTAGATAATTTTATTTATCCTCTATGTATCATGTTATTTTTTTTAACGATTAAATTATTTATAACGATTAATCGACCTACCAATTATAAATGTACTGGAAGTCAAAATGTAACATATTTAAGCCGATAAATATAAACTAATTTCCGGACGATTACATGAACATTTTGGTTTTGGCTGACTTGACTGTTTAAAATGTTGATAAAGGTTATGTGTCAATTGAGAGAAATCGTTTGGCTACCATGCAATGTTCCCTCTTTGGTCCGTGTGCAACGTTTAAAAAAACTCGTGTGCAAAGTTGCACAAAGTCCATTTTGTGTGAAATATTCTAGAAAATATCTGCGCAGCCGCGCTGCTTAAAGTGAACATTGCCACCATGGTTCTAACACTTCGCTTACATATCACCTGCAAACTAAACATCCACTACAGTACTACAGTATCAGAAACTTCAGCTGAGACAATTTAAAGCTATATGAACGATTGTTCAGCTCTGCTGGTTATATTGTCTATAAGACCCGCTCATCACTTGATCCAAATAATGTCAATACACTTGTCTGTTTGAGTTGTAGGTTAAAAGATGTCATATAAAGAAGACATTCCAGTGTTATTTCGATTTTCAACAAGTACGTTTAATAAATGTTACTTATGACACAATAAATTTTAATTTTCGGCTTTAATCGAATTTAACGATTAATTAATAGTTACGTTTTCAAAAGTTAACGATTAAATTTAAATTAATCGTTAACAGCCCTACTGGAAACCTTTACAAGGTCAAAAATAGACCTAGATTTAGGTTGAAAAACCTAGCTCTGAAAGCAATTATCTAGTCCCATTTTAAATTAAATGTCGAGACTAGTACCTTATCAATTACCTTTCTGTTTATCGTAGGTCACAGTAAGACCTGTCAAATATGTTATAAATTTTCTAAATCATGAAAGTCCGATACAGAAAATAATTGTTCTCAACATATAAATGTCTTATATAGTTATAAAAATGTTGTTTTAAAAATTTCTGAATAAGATATAATATATAAGTAAAAAATATATATTTTTGCGTTTTTATGCAAAAGGATAACAAATAAATTGTTGAAATATACATATTGTACACTAAAATAAACATATTTAAAATAAAAAAAGATGAACTCCCTTCATACGATAACAAGATTTTTAATGCACTAGTTAACTGGCTGTGACTTGTTAAAACAAATGATGATCAACACCTACCTTACACACACACACAGATATACTCACACAAACACACACCAACATGCAAACACACACACACGCAAACAGTGATGAAGTTACTTCAGTAACAACTTTTTTTGGAAAATTCGTACCCCCTCCCCCTTTTGCACACCTTATTATAAGACACCTGTTTACTTTACTATCACATGCACATACAGACACTCGGTGACAGTAACATTACAAAATCAGTTAGAAAAAAAGATAAGGGGTGGGGGTAAGGGATTTAAAGATAATTCGTCGTGGAATTATGTCACATTCATTATAAAGTCATCCGGTGCGAGACAAATATATAGAGAGAGACAGCAAGAGAGAAACAGAGAGAGAGAGAGAGAAACAGAGAGAGAAACAGAGAGAGAAAAGGAGAAGGAAACAGAGAGAGAAACAGATAGAGAAACAGAGAGAGAAACAGAAAAAGAGATATAGGAAAAGAGATAGATGTACAGAAAGAGACACTGAGATAACAGAAGAGCTGTCCTCAGATCACTTTTGTGTTATTTGTGAACTTGGGGTGATTGCCCCCCCTCCTCCCACAAAATTCCGGGACCTTCGCAATCTGCGTGCCATGAACCGCGACGCTTTCCGGCAAGATTTAAGTGTGGCCGTGTCCCCTGACCTCTGCCCCACTTTGGATAAACTGAATAGTACACTACTCTCTGTGCTGGACTTACATGCCCCTGTCACCCGCCACAATGTCAAGTCAACACGATCAGCTCCGTGGTATTCAACAATAAGGGAAGAACTTCGACGCGCCAAGAGAGCTCGACGTATAGCAGAAAAGACTTGGTTGAAGTCGAGACTTGTCGTCAATAAGCAAATTTATTCCGCTGCCAAGCGATGTGTTACTAATATTGTACATCAAGCAAAAACATCATATTTTAATAATAAAGTAATCACAAGTAGTACTAGTAGGCAGCTATTTAATGTATGTAATAACCTCAGAGGGAGTGGTAAAGCTATGGTCCTTCCCTCTGTGTATCCCCTGCATCAGCAGCCAGATATATTTTGTAACTTTTTTATCAACAAAATTGCTAAAATTCGTAAGGAACTTGACAGAACGTTGTTGCCACCACATGATTTATCTCCTTCTTTTGCTGTAAGGTCAAGCTTTGACATGTTCCAGCCTGTTACGGAAAATGAGGTCAAAAGTATTATTCTAAAATCTAAGCCAACGTCCTGCTCTCTTGATCCCATCCCCACTCCACTATTGGTTGAGTCATTAGATCTCTTACTCCCAACAGTAACAAATATAGTTAATGAAAGTCTAAAATCTGGCACCTTTCCTTCATTATGTAAATCTGCTATTATAAAACCCTTGCTGAAAAAACAAGGGTTAGACCAAAACAATTTAAACAACTATCGACCTGTGTCTAATATTTCATTTTTGTCGAAAGTCATTGAAAAACTAGTCTTAAAACAACTTTTTGCTTATCTAAATGACCACACTCTTCTAAGTCCCAATCAGTCGGCCTACAGACCTTCTCACAGCACAGAGACCACCCTGTTAAAGGTAACAAATGACCTCCTACTCGCACTGGACAGTGGGAAAATTTCTATATTGGTCCTCTTAGATCTTAGTGCAGCCTTTGACACTGTCGACCATCAAACACTGCTGAAAACCCTGCAAAATTATTTTGGAATTTCTGGCTCAGTTCTGGCTTGGTTTCAATCATACTTATCTAACAGATCACAGGTAGTATCAGTAGATGGCTGTATCTCTCACAAAGCTGACTTGCTTTATGGTGTGCCTCAGGGCTCTGTTTTGGGTCCGGTACTTTTTGTGCTGTATACAAGACCACTACTTCTACTGCTCGAAAAGCATTCAGTTAAAAGCCAATCATTTGCAGATGATACTCAGCTATATACTCACACAGATCCCTCTAATTTGGACTCCACTGTCCAATTGATGCAAGAGTGCATTGATGAGGTGAAGTCTTGGATGACGTTCAGCAAACTCAGGCTGAATGATGACAAGACTGAAGCACTTCTATTTTGCAACAATAAATCACGCAGTACTTTGTCTCTTCCGAAGTCAATTCAGGTAGCCAGTTCGGATATTCTGTTCACAACATCGACTAGGAATCTTGGCTACATTATTTCTGACAACATGTCTATTAACAACTTTATCAATCACATCTGTCGCTCTGCCTACACTGCCATTCGTCAGATCAGCTCAATCCGTCATTACTTAACAGTTAGTGCAACAAAAACTCTAGTCTGTGCTCTTGTACTAGCTCGTATGGATTACTGCAATTCTCTTCTGTCAGGTGCGCCTAAACAATGCATTGAAAAACTACAGAAAGTTCAAAATTCAGCTGCCAGACTGGTGCTCAAGGCAAAAAAACATGACCATGTTACTCCACTTCTTCACTCACTTCATTGGCTGCCTATACAAGCCCGTATTGATTACAAACTGGCCGTTCTCTGTCACAACTTCTTTTCGGACTCATGCCCATCGTATCTTACTGAACTTTTGTCGGTCTACTCACCCACTCGCCAGCTACGATCTTCTGCGGACACACGCATTCTCTCTGTTCCTACGACACGCACCAAAACATTTGGTGAAAGGTCGTTCTCTTTTTGTGCAGCCAAACAATGGAATTCTCTACCATTACACATACGTAGTATTCAAACAACCAAGTCCTTCAAGACTGCACTTAAGACACACCTTTTCAACATTTATTTTCAAAATTAATGAAACAACATTTCTTGTAAATGATTAACGTAGCTTATGTATAATGTACTGTAATTTTTGTGTTTGTTATGATATGAAAGTTAATTTAATATTTATAGGTATGTTATTTCTTTCATGTAAAGCGCTGTGAGCCCAGTTCCTTACTGGGATACAGCGCTATATAAATAATCAATTTATTATTATTTATTATATAAATATATATAGAGAGAGACAGAGGGAGCGAGCGACAAAGACAGACAGAAAGAGCATAGATAGGGAGATAGAAAGAGAGAGAAAGAAAGAGAAACAGACGGACGGGGAAAGAAAGATAGAGAGGGGGCAGAAAGAGATAAAGAGACAGAGAGCAAGAGAGAGAAAGAGAAAGAAAGAGGGACAGAGGGAGATACAGAATACGAGACATGGAGAGGCAGTGAGAGAGGAAGAGAGAGATATAGAGAGAGACATAGAGAGAGATAGAAATAGGCAATGAAAGAGATAGAGACATAGAGAGAAAGAGAGATGGTAAATAAAAAATAAAAATACAAAATACACAAACAAATTTTAAAATGATACTGTTGAAGGCATTAGCCAAAACGTATACTGTCGCATTAATTTAATAACAAGCTAAAATTTATTGTTTTTTTCACACAATTTTTTCGAGAAAATTAAAAGAGAGCCCATTATGCAAATTTTCCATCAGATTTATTCAAATATAGAATTTAAATGCATGTATCTGAATAGCAATTTGTAAAATATTAAGTACGTGTTAAATTCTGATTGTGAAAGAGGAATAAAGAAAGTGATATACATACATACATACGTAATGGAAAAAACCTTACTTCGCCAAAGTGGATAAACACACATTTGTAGTCCAAAAGTATCAATTTTAAACTTATATCAAGCTTCTTAAGATGAAGAAATTGTACATTCACTTCCCAGTTAATGAACCTACATGTGGAAGAAAATCAGCAGTCGTGAGCATTAGCTGTTCATGGGGCTTCCCGAAAGATCCCCTTAGCTGTATGGCTACCTAGGGAACGTAACAGCTGAGACCACCCAGAGTGGTTGCTTCTGAAAGTCAAAATGCCTCCCATTAAATTGACCTCACAAGTAGGGGTGGAATTCTTTACTACGACCCGCTACCACTTTGGCGCACGCCCGGCAAAGCATACGTGTCTCCATGGTTAGGACCGCCGCTAAGCGGGGGATCATGAATGGCCTACCTAGGGTGTAACCCCCACTAAAAGGTTTCCTTAAAACTGGCGTCCTATGCATTCTCCACGGTATCTTTTGCTAATCCGTACTGGCACCCTGGTCCTAAACCGTCACCGATCAATGGTGTTGCTAGTAAACTGAAGGGGACGAAACTGTCATTTCGGATTAACCAGATTCTGTACGGGTACTTGGTACTTCCCAGTTAATCAACTCACCGATCCATCTTATTTGCCTGTGTCGTGTTCACTCCTGACGACCAGCTTCGTGTCTCCCTCATAGGTCAGTTCTTAGGTCAAGATAATGCCGGTCAAGAAGATGCTGTCCACTCCTTCGATCAGATTTTTCGGACAATGCGTGGATACATTTTTGGGGAAATGGCAAAGTTAAGACTCTCCTCTCTCTGTCTTCGTAGCAACTTCTCAGCTTGTCTGCAGATTGGACAACAGTTTAGTCTCAGCAGATAAATGGTTGAGTGTCAGCAAAAGAAGTTTTCGAGGTTTAAAAAATTGAACTTTTCAGGTCTCTAAGATCCTATAACTTATTTTTTCTTGTACTTGTTAAGGCATCATTGACCCAAGCTGTATTAATTTGTAGCATAAAATTTGTTTTAACTTAATTGGAGATAAAATTGGCCACAAATCAAAGTTTTAAAAATAATCATAATTTTGTAAGAATTGCACATATATGTCTAGATTTGTAGTTTTTTGAATACTAGTCTTTTTTAATTTAAACTTCAAATAAACATGTACTTCTTACACGACATTATTTTTAAGTACATACCAAATCTTGCTTCACAATAACCTACATCATTCAGTAGAGCGTGACACGGGCAAGTGAACAATGAAGAAAACAAGAATAAAGCAAAAATAAAGAATAAATACATTTTCGAAACTTATCAATGGCGTATAATCAGTTTATAGATTATAAACAAAAACAGTATTAGAACAATAGTTCATCTCAAAAAGAACTATACAATTTCCTTTGTGCGGAAATTCAGCTTCGTAGTAAACTATGTTCATCCTGGTACCTTTATAAAATGTTTATGCCACATTTACGTAGCTTCCTACCCTACAGTTTTGTAAGTAACTAGACTGAGTGTTTATTAATAACCTGTTTTCCGTTGTTATCAATTCTATGTATTCAGGGTCTAAGTGAATGAAAATTTCGTTCTTTAACCCAAGCAAGTGATTTTATCTTTGTTATGGGGTGCTAAATGTATTTTCATTTTGGTATATTAAAAGGAATGAAGAAGATTATACTTTTTAGCCAAACCATCCATCAATTTCACTTCTTTGACTTTAAGATTACATGTTAAGCCACCAATAAAGTTTATCTTAACTTAAGATCACTCAGATGACTTTCTAATTTTTATGTTATCCCACTTTCCATTTATCTTTCTAAAATTTGCTTTTGACATAATTTTAGATTAATATTTGGAGCTGAATATACTTAATATGCTACTTGGGGAAGAAAATCAGCAGTCCCGAGCCTAGTACTCTTCGTGGGACTTCCCGGAAGACCCTCTCAGCTGTCTGGCCCCCCTCCCCCAAGGGATCGTAACAGCCGAGAAATCCCCAACACCTCCCCGGAGCGGTCGCTTCTGAAGCGGCCGCCAGGACATCCAGGACACAAAGTCGAAAATGCCTCCCACTTAAATTGACCTCACAAGGAGGGGTGGAATTTTCCCTACTTCGACTCGCTACCACTTAGGCCCCACCCCGGTTAAGCATACGAGTCTATATGGTTAGAACTGCCGCTAAGCAGAGGATCATCAATGACCTACCTAGGGTTTAACCCTCACTGGAAGGTTTCCTCAGAGCTGGCGTCCGCTACGTTTTTAACGGTACCTTTTGCTAATCTCTACTTGCGCTCCTGGACCTAAACCGGCACCGCTTGGGAGTAACCCGACTCTCAACGGGTACTTTGGTTTTCTTCATCGGCATTGCATCTAGATGATTTGCCTAAGATCCGTACAGTGACTGTAATCATATTTGACTAGCACCTAACACCTAACATAGCGGACTTTGGTATTGCCTGCCATGAGTTTTACGGTTTCGAGTTGCGACCTGCTCCGCTGAATATACTAAAGATGCTATAGAAATAAACACCTTCTAAATTAGCTAACTAGTTTCCCTGTCCTGCATGATTATTATTTTTCTACGGAACATTCTCTCTTTAAAATTGTAAAACACTCAATATCACCATTTATAATGATCCAAAGAGATAATGAAATAGAGTTTCTTCTTTTCCAAATTTAAAAAAAACAAAAAAACAATATATAGGTTGTGTCCAAAACAAAGCACAATCCTTACATTACGTATGTATAGACTATGTACAAGCACTTGAATGACTGAAAATACCAAAGTGATAAAATTAGTTTAAATTTAGAAGGTTGAAAATGAAATGTTTCTTCTAAAAGTAGGATGGCATGATATTGATGTTGTCTGCTCTGATTCCGCGATATTTCAAAGTTGTGTTTCTTTCTCATTTATCTTTTGAGCTGTACTAAGTTGCGCTACAGATAATATCCACAAATTCTTGATAAAGTTGCTTAGTTGACCTTTTTTTTTGTTGGTACATTTTGAACAGCTCGTTTTTCTTTAAAATAAACTCATAAATATCGTAAAAGATATATTAAATAATAGCATGAAACTATCTTTTCATATTCTTTGTCTTTTATTTACCTATGACATTGCCAAACCTCACTGGTGTCGTCTCTGTGTCTGTGATTGTTGTCCCGTTGATGTGAACTCGCCCGATGATCAGCTTATAACCGATCTTGCAGACCACCGAAACACGTGATATTCAGTGTCGTTGCTGTCGGAACACACGCACGTCCTTGGATCGACGTCTGGAGATTGGGTGCAACCGTCCTTCTTAAATAGGATGGGTCCTATCGGCTGAATGTACAAATAACATCTCAGCAATAAGATCAATATCAAAAGCTTAAAATTGAAAGCAGGGACTGTAAGGGCATTTTAAAATGATTTACACACATCGTTTAAATTATGTGTTCATATCTGAGCAGGTTTTACAACTGTCTTCCCCTGCAGCTAAAAGCGAAAGGATTTACCACTTCTTGCAAACACCCCATTAAGAAAAAAAAAGATTTTATGCTGGGTTACCAGCTACATAAATAAAACCGGAAAATCATATTAGAAACTTCATTCAAATATACGTAAAATCGTGTGTACATTCACTCAAAAATGCCCAGAGCAAATTATATGATTCGTTTTACTAATAAAACTATCGTCATCTCACAACACTAACCTACCACTACCACAAATTAAGTCATTACAATTTCAAATGCTATCGATAGTATCAGAAATTACGAGTCTACATGTGCAAATTATACAAAGATAAAAAAAAGTCCTGGAAAACAGCTGTATATATCTATAAGTCACTAAAGCCAGTATGTGAAAATGATCATGACGAATTACACTTGCTGGGGTCGACCGATCACAGTTGGCAAGCGTAGTGGGCTAAAAAGGACAAAAAGGGTGGGCCAACAATGCGTTTAGTTGCGTTGTTCATTCACAGAATAACATATGATCCGTAGTGTAGTGCTTACCATGTCCGCCTAGCACGCGGAAAGTCATGGTTCAAGCCCCAGCGGGACATTTTTTTAAAATTTATAAAAATGTTTGTTTATTCCCTTTATTTTTAATTTTAAAAATGTTTGTTTCTGTCCGTTTTTTTTAAAATAAAATTTTTGTAATGTTTTTTTTCTGCCTGTTCTTCTCCCCCTTTTTTACGAACATGAATAACCCTCGCTAGGGTCGGCATATCACAGTTTATGGTTGGCAAGGGATGGTAGTAAAGGGTGGGGGGGCATGTAACAACAACTGCAATGAGCATGTCTCCACGTTCACTCGCTTTTTTTCCTTCTCATTACTTCGTGCTGCTGTTTGTGTTCGTGTTTTCAACCCCCCCCCATTCTTTGCACTATCTATGATGAGCAAGTCTGCGGCGTATGCTACGCCACGTGTCATATCTAGTTTAAATTATTTGTTCGAATCCACCAAATCTTCACATGGTACAACTTACTAGGAATTTAAAGGAAAAACTTGAAGGGCTATTTTATCCTTCACGTGGACTTTCTTCCCCCACAGCCACCAACTCGAAACCCAAATCATCTTGTACAGCCTTGTCCACATTGCTCGTGTCAAACTTTCCACTGACCAGCACCCCGTCCTTGCCTTGGATGTAACCGTGTTGGCAAGATCTCACCTCGTCGTGTTCCATCGTAACTGTGACGGTGACGTTGTTAGCACAACACAACGCTGCACATAAAGTCATTAGACACAATTGACTTTACGGTAAATATTGTCATGTTTGGATTTCTTATAAGAGTTTTTTTTTAAAATTAACCCAGTTCATTTGATATAAAGTAATCACTGATTGTTCGAATAATTTAAGTTTAAGGCATTGAAAGTTGTGGCATTAAATGTTTAAAAAAATTATTGGAACATAAAAGGATTTTTTTAAAAATTGGAGTAATCCATACAAATTAAACACACGTCTTTAATTTTAAAATGTATCTTTATCATTTTGAAATTTAATTCATCATATTTGATCAGCAGCTTTTAAAGATAACCTTTATTCGGAAAAAAAAACTATATGGAGACATTTCAAAAACTTACCTGCAATAAGCATGAAAAATAACAAAAATAATTGGAATTCAGTCATTTTCTTATATTTGTGGTCGGTCATTTTCCAATTATCTGTAAAGCTTTTCAATTTTATGAGGCTTTACAAAAAAATATTTCTTTATCATTCCATCTTGTATGAATTTGTATTTAATATAGTTGGCCGATTTCCGGGTAAAAATAATGACCATGATATATAGTAACTAGTGTTAAACATATACTCTCACACTGTCTGTAGTAAAAGCGATAAATTATAAACATCTAAATGCCTTAAATGTTAATACAAATTATTTTAATCTTATCTATTGTCAAAATATTCACTTTTAGTGTGCTTCCTCGTTTATTTGTAAAATCAATAATTGATTTCCTGAAGCTTCCACTTAGAAATAAATATATCTCTATCGGTGCTCAATATTATTTGTGTTATTCATCAAGAATGACTTAGTTTAAATATATATTAACGATTTTTAACTTATATATTATATATTTTTACTAGAAAGAAAGTCACAGATTTAAAGTATTTCATTGACTTACAGTTTCGTCGAGCCTTAAAGTGTTTACGCGTGTTGTTTTGATTACTAATTAGCCAGCAATCCGACAGACTAGCAGATGCTAGGACTTTAAAATATTTGTTCTAAAAGTTGCATTGAAGGTATCAATGTTTGGCGCCATCTTTTAGCTTCTTTCCTGTCAGTCATTCTTCTGACGTCATAAAATAAGCAACAAAATGGCGGGAAAACAAATAAAAGTAAAATACATTTAATATATTGTCCCCTTCATTTACTTCATCTATCATTATGAATTAAGATTGAAATATTTGAGAAATCGTCAGGCAATATTGTTATTATGCCCTCAATAAATCGGAATAAAAGAATAAGAATAAGAAGTAGTAATAATACATAAAGCGTTAAATTCGAGCTGGGAAAAAAATCCGTATATATAGGGCTAAAACAGCAATGGAAGATATAGGGCTAAAACAGCTATGGAAGATATAGGGCTAAAACAGCATAGGTAGGTATATGGCTGAAACAACATAGGTAGATATAGGGCTGAAACAACATAGGTAGATATTGGGCTGAAACAACATAGATAGATATAGGGCTAAAACAACATAGATAGTAATAGGGCTAAAACAACAATGGTAGATATAGGGCTGAAACAACATAGGTAGATATTGGGCTGAAACAACATAGGTAGATATAGGGCTGAAACAACATAGATAGATATAGGGCTAAAACAACAATGGTAGATACAGTATAGGGCTGAAACAACAATGGTAGATATAGGACTGAAACAGCATAGTTAGATATTGGGCTGAAACAACATAGGTAGATATTGGGCTGAAACAACATAGGTAGATATAGGGCTGAAACAACATAGATAGATATAGGGCTAAAACAATAATGGTAGATATAGGGCTGAAACAACAATGGTAGATATAGGACTGAAACAACATAGATAGATATAGGGATAAAATAACATAGGTAGAAATAGGCCTCAAACAACAATGGTATCTATAAGGCTGAAACAACATAGGTAGATGAGAGAGAGAGTTTGTGTTTGTGTGTGTTAGAGAGAGAGAGTTTGTGTTTGTGTGTGTTAGAGAGAGAGAGAGAGAGAAAGAGAATTTGTGAGAGAGAGAGGGAGGGAATTTTGAGAGAGACAGAGCGAGGAATTGAAGAATAAAGTGATATTTAACATTAAAAAGGCATGTTTACACAAAAAAAAATGCTAAAATCGGTACAAAGGAATTACAGAGTTGTTTTTTTTTCTTTTTGTTGTTGTTTTTGTTTTTTTTTCTTGTTGTTTTTTTTGTTTTTTTTTAAATTATTATTTCTTTTATTTTAAGAACCAAACTAAAATTGAAGGTTGGGCATTTGATTCGGCCCTCAAAAGTGCCGTTTCCCTCAAAAGGGCCGTTGACCTCATAAGGGCCGTTGCTCTCAAAAGGGCCATTTCCCTCAAAAGGGCCGTTGCCCTCATAAGGGCCGTTGCTCTCAAAAGGGCCATTTCCCTCAAAAGGGCCGTTGCCCTCATAAGGGCCGTTGCTCTGAAAAGGGCCATTTCCCTCAAAAGGGCCGTTGCCCTCAAAAGGCCCGTTGCCCTCATAAGGGCCGTTGCCCTTAAAAAGGCCTTTGCCCTCAAAAGGGCCGTTGTTGCCCTCAAAAGGGCCGTTTCCCTCAAAAGGGCCGTTGCCCTCAAAAGGGTTGTTGCCCTCATAAGTGCCGTTAGTTCCCAAAATGGCCGTTACCCTCATAGGGGCTGTTGTTGCCCTTAAAAGGACCATTGCCCTCAAAAGGGCCGTTGCCCTCAACAGAGCTGTTTCAATCAAAGGGGCCGTTTCCCTCAAAAGGGCCGTTGCCCTCAAAAGTGCCGAAGCTCTCAAAAGAGAAATTGCCCTAAAGGGCCGTTGCCCTCATAAGGGCCATTACCCTCATAAGGACCGTTGTTTACCATGCTAAATTAAACTTAGTACCTTAATCACTTCTGTCTGTTTATGGTAGGCCATCTTTAGACCTGTCAATAATATTTTATAATTTAACAATGGGTTTGTATTAGTGGCTGATTGCCAATTTTTTCAATATATACCATTCTTTAATCGTTATTAAAACGTTGTTTCGATCATTTTTGAATAAGATATAATATATATATAAGTAATCAATATTTTGGCTTAAGTTTAAAATCATTTGATTAAAATATTTTTTTAATACAAAGTGAGAACAAAGAAATTAAAAATATTTATTTCTGACACTAAAGAAATATTTAGAAACAGATTAACTCTCTACACATTATAAAAATTTTAATGCAGTTGTTAACTGGCTGTGACTGTTAAAACAAGAGATTATCAACACCTACCTCACACAAACGCAGAGACACTCACACAAACACACGCACATATACTCACACAAACACACACGCACACACGCACACAGTGATGAGGTTACTTTAGTAATAACTTTTTTAAAAATGTGTACCCCCCTCCCCCTTGCACACCGGGTAACTTTTCTATCACATGCACATACACACATACACATACACACATACACACATACACATATACACAAATACACACACATACACACACACATACACACATACACATAAACACTGAAACATACACACATACACATACACACATTCACATACACACATAAACATACACACATACCCACATACACATACACATACACACATACACATACACACATACACATACACACATACACATACACACATACACATACACACATACACACATACACATACACACATACACATACACACATACATATACAGACATACACATACACATACACACATACACATACAGACTCTAACACTCAATGAGACAAACTGTATAGCGTTTCGTATAAAAAGAGAGGGCGGGGGTAGGTTATTTGAAGATAATTCGCCGTGGAATTATGTTACATTCATAATGAAGTCATACAAAGAGAGAGGGAGAGAGAGAAACAGATGAAGGGAGAGAGAGAAACAGAGAGTGGGAGAGAGATAGAGAGATAAACAGAGAGAGAGAGACACAAAGGGAAAGTGAGAGAGAAAGCGATAGTGGGAAAGAGAGATATTTACAGAAAGATACACTGAGAGATAAAAATATAAATATAGACATAGAGTGCGATAAACGAAGACAGCGGGAACGTGTCTTTTAAAGAAGAAAGAGAGAAATAAAGGGATAGAATCAGAGAGATAGAAAGAATGAGAGAAAGTGAAAGAGATACAAAAAGAGAGAAAGAGAGAGAAGGGCAGAGAGAGAAAAAGAGACAGAGAGAGAAGGAAAAAGAAAGAAGGACAGAGGAATAGACTGAAAGAAAGAGAGATGGAGAGACAGTGAGAGAGAAAGAAAGAGAGAGACTGAGATAGAGAGAGAAAGAAAGAGATAAAGAGAGCTAATAAAAGAGATAGAGACAGAGAGAAAGAGCGAGGAGGGTGGAAAGAGAAAGAGAGAGACTCAGCGAAAGAGACTGACAGAGAATTATAGTGAAATATAGAGATATACAGAAATAGACAAAGAGAGAGAGAAAGATATATATATAGAGAGAGAGACAGAGGGAGCGAGAGACGAAGTCGGAGAGAAAGTGTCGTTGAGAGAAAGAGAGGTAGAGACTCAGAAAGAGAAAGAACGAGAGGCAGACATACAGAGAAAGAGCGAAAGAGAGAGAGAGAGAGAAGATGAGAGAGTTAGGGGCAGATGTAACTGGTTTACTTTTCTATGTGTTTTGTGGGCGTTCTCACAATGCAAACTTTCGTACAATAAATCCTTGAAATACTATTGTCAACAAAATAACTTTAATATGCACATTATATACAAAAGTATAACTGTGAGGTTTCACAACGTGGAGACATCAGCCACACATCCACCATTCCTCTCTGACAACTGCTTTCGAGCCCTTTCTACCCATGTGACCTCTCTGTCAACTCGACTCGTCATTATCACGTGACGACAGCTGAGAGAGACAAAGTTACAGAGACAAAGAAAAAGAAAGAAAGAGAGACAGAGGAAGAGACAGACAAAAAGACAGAGTGACAGAGAGAAAGAGATAGAGAGAGAAACAAGAAATAAAAACTCGAATGAGCATTTAAATGCAATTTCCAACAAGGAATTTCCGATTTTTAATCAATTGAAATCATTCTAGATTACAATAAAAGTCGATTCAAATACGTAATTCTGAAAGTAAACACAATATGACGTCATATCCCCTTACGCTACATCACACCAAGAATGTGTCAATATAATGCGCACCACGCAACAATCTGACATAGCATTCACAAAGCTGGCGCCCTAAAACCCCTAGTCATTCTAGATTATACATTAAAAGACATTTCAAATAAATAATTTTGAAACTAAACAAAACAATTGCTTTAAAAAATTGCTTCTAAAATTAACGGATTCGAACAGATGAATGTGTCGTAGAAAGTCCTTCTCGAACATTCTTCTAAATATTCATATTTGTTTCAACCCGATAGATGTTATGGTTGGCGACAAATTGACAACATACTGATATTTTTTAGTTCTTTTTTAATTTTTCCAGGAAATCCAGTAAAACTTTTCGGTATTTTTTTGGGCCGTTGCACATCCTTAGGACCTCCTTAGCATATTTGCAAGAAACTCAAACCCTCTATCTGGTATGGTTCAGGAGCAATTGCATGTGCAAGCGTTACAGACATGTCGAATCTATAAACGCAAATTTTCCACAGGAAATTGCGTTAAAAATGCGAAAGAAAGAGACTGACTTGACAGATAGATATATAAAGAGACCGAATGAAAGAGAGAGAGACAGAGAAAGAGAAGGTAATGCTTAAGGTGATATTCGTGCAACATCATGTTGGCCGATTATAGAAAAGATGGCGCGGTTAGGTTGGGGGGGGGAGTCTAAAGCTGATGGAGAGTTATTCTTTCAAATATGTTCGTTCGTCCGTCGATACGACGAGGACCACTCTAGTCATCCGAGGGTTTTCTGTGCGTGCGCAGATGGCTGATTAGGCCGATCCTTGCACGAAAGGTTCGGGAACAGAAGGGACAGGGGGCGAGTGCGACATCTCCTGGAGGGTTGACAGCATGGGCCTTTCGGGCTTGCCTCTTCTTTTCTGCGGCGGTAATCCGGTTTGCCTCGCATGACCTGGCACCTTCGTGGATGGAAGAGCGCCAGGTGGATCGGTCCATTGCAGCTCGTTCCCACGTGTCTGGATTTATGGCAAACGCTTTCATTGAGGCTTTCAGTGTGTCTTTGAAGCGTTTCTTTTGCCCACCGTGGGACCGCTGGCCATACTGGAGCTCACCATAGAAGATTCTCTTTGGCAGTCTCTCGTCTGGCATTCGGACAACGTGCCCTGCCCAGCGAAGCTGGGACTGCATCAGGAGGGTGAAGATGCTGGGGAGACCTGCCTTGGTCAGTACCACTGTGTCTGGAATTTTGTTCTGCCACTTTATGCCGAGAATCTTCCTGAGGCTTGTTATATGAAAGTGGTTCAGCTTTCTTGCATGGCGCTGATAAACAGTCCAAGTTTCACAAGCATAAAGCAGTGTGGGGAGTACCACTGCCCTGTAAACTTTCAGCTTGGTCTGGATGGTAATGCCTCTTCTGTTCCAGACATTAGGGTACAACCTGCCAAAAGTGGAGCTGGCTCTGGCAATTCTGACGTTCACTTCGTCATCGATGGTGACATTTTGAGACAGTGTGCTGCCTAGGTATGTGAACCGGTGCACTGTATTGAGTCTCTGGCCGTTGACAGTGATGTTGGGCTCTACGTAGGGTCTTCCAGGCGCAGGCTGATGGAGGACCTCAGTCTTCTTGGTGTTGATTGACAGACCAAAGTTTGTGCAGGCACTGGAGAACAGGTTTACACTGCGTTGCATGTCGGCTTCTGAGACAGCGTTGAGGGCACAGTCATCAGCGAACAGCAGGTCTCTGATGATGTCTGTCATAACCTTGGTTTTTGCCTGGAGCCTCCGAAGGTTGAACAGCTTGCCATCTGTGCGGTATTTCAGGTTGACACCAACATCCTCGTCTCTGAAGGCCTCTGTCAGCATGGCGGAAAACATGAGGCTAAACAGTGTTGGTGCCAGGACGCAGCCCTGCTTGACTCCGTTTGTGACTGGGAAAGGATCAGAAAACTCCCCGCTGTCCTGGACTCTGGCCTGCATGCCTTCATGGAATTGTTGCACCAAGACGATGAATTTCCTTGGGCAACCGTACTTGGCCATGATCTTCTACAGACCCTCTCTGCCAACAGTGTCAAAGGCCTTGGTCAGGTCGACATAGGTGGAGAACAGATCAGAGTTCTGCTCCTGACATTTCTCCAGCAGCTGCCTGGCAGCGAACACCATGTCGATGGTTCCTCGCTCTTTTCGGAATCCACACTGACTTTCATGCAGGAGTCCTTGGTCAAGGTGCACTGTGAGGCGGTTGAGCAGGATTCTGGCAAGGATCTTTCCTGCAATAGAAAGCAGGGATATGCCTCTGTGGTTGTCACAAGCATGTCTACTTCCTTTTCGCTTATATAGATGTATGATGGTTGCATCTTTGAAGTCCTGCGGGATCGTCTCTTGCTGCCATATTAAGAGAAACAGCTCATGGAGCTATAAGAGAGAGAGAGAGACAGAGAAAGAGAAGGTAATGCTTAAGGTGATATTCGTGCAACATCATGTTGGCCGATTATAGAAAAGATGGCGCGGTTAGGTTGGGGGGGGGGAGTCTAAAGCTGATGGAGAGTTATTCTTTCAAATATATCAATGAATTAAAAAATGTTTGCTCGATTGATCCGGAAAAAATCAATAGATTAATCGATTAATTTCGATTAAGTATATTTTAATAACGCTTGTATAGATCCCGTTAAGTTGCGATTCATTATTTCGCGAAATCGGTTAAGTTGCAGTAATTCCATGGCTTCCAAATGTTGTGACGTAACACAGCAAATTTGTTCTGCTATGCAAGAAATAAGAAATAAAAACTTATTTGTTTAACTACGCACGTCTAAATAAATAATAATAATACGATGGAAAAGTATGTCAGTAACAAAAAATATAAATTATAAATAAATAATTAATCAATCTTAAGACGCGTCGTATTGTCGTAACCCAATTTTCAGTGTAAGTCGGAATTTTACAAAATAAATTTAAAAAAATAAAAACTATAAGTGACTGTACGTAGAGTGCTATAAAAATGGAACAGTAAATGATGTTAAGAAAAGTATTACATAAAGAGAAAACAAAATTTTACCTCATGAATTAGAGTAAATATTAATTTAAATTTTAAAAAACCCGTAAAAAACCACGTTTTTCACTATAAATCCTTTATGTACGAGACGTAACTAAAAGAATGTTCATTATAATACGCAGCGCCAGACCATCCAGAAATACAAAATTTCAGTTGTGTCGTAAAACGTGTTTAATATAATGCGCACCGATCAGGAATATGTTTATAAAAAGAGCTGTCAATAAAATACGCACCTTATTGCGCGACAGAAAGTTTGTTCAATATAATACGCACCGCGACGCTCTATCTCAAAAAATAGCATGATACATAGTAATAAATAAAATAATCTAAAAAATCAATAATTTAATTACGGTACATGCGATCGATCTGAAATTTTGATACATTGTTTTTATCATCGGTACGAAACTGCCTGCAAATTTTCAGCTCGCTATCTTGCGAGCAAGTGGGTTAAAAATCGATCAAAAGTTTTGGCGACAAGCAAGCAAGCAAGCAAGGTCGGTCGGTCGGTCGGCCGCAGACACCACGAGTTAATATAAAGGATTTAAAAATGCATTAATTTAATTACGGTACGTTCGATCGATCTGAAATTTTGATACAATGCATTGTTAGGTGAGACGGGCTGGTGTGCCAAATTTCAGCTCGATCGGATGACGGTAAGTGGGTCATTTTTGACTTTTGTTTTTCCGCCCTCCATGAGATGATGAGATGACCGGCGGTGAAGTTAATATAAGGGATTTAATAAAACAAACCCGTAAAAACAAAGTTTTTGACTATAAATCCCTTATATATGAGACATAACTAACAGTATTGATTATTTTCAAACGCTACAAACATTGACAGACTGACACCGAGTGATGTCCCTTGTCTTTAATAAATGGGGACGGGAAGTGAGGGGGTGTCGGCACGACGATCGGCGTCAACTCAAACTCACGTGGAAGTGGAAGAAAAAAAAACAATAACAAACCGTGAATTTGAATTACATTCGTTAGATAAGGATAAACTAAAAATGCATTTATTTAATTACGGTACAATCGATCGATCTGAAATTTTGATACGATGTATTGTTAGGTGAGACGGGCTGGTGTGCCAAATTTCAGCTCGATCGGATGACGGTAAGTGGGTCATTTTTGACTTCTGTTTTTCCGCCCGCCCAGCCCATGAGATGATGAGATGATGAGACGGCCGCGAAGTTATCATAAGGGATTTAAAAAAACAAACCCGTAAAAACAAAGTTTTTGACTATAAATCCCTTATATATGAGACATAACTAACAGTATTGATTATTTTCAAACATTTACAGACTGAATCTGTCTTAACTCAACTTTGCATCATAACCCTAGAGGGGGGAGGGGTTGGTGGGGGGAGGGGTTGGTGGGGAGGGGTGGTGGGGGGAGGGGTTTGGGGGAGGTGTGGGTGGGGGGAGGGGTTGGGGGAGCTGGGGGGGGGTAGAGGGGAAAAGTCTGGTCACCGATTCGCTTGACCGAGCTCAGAGTGACACGTAAAATGTAAACAAAAGCGCCCGTCGCTTCGTTGGGTCGCCTCAATGCGTCAGCTCAAAATTTCACGTGGGAAAAAAACAATAACAAACCGTGAATTTAAATTACATACCTCATATAATGGATAAACTAAAAATGCATTAATTTAATTACGGTACGTTCGATCGATCTGAAATTTTGTTACGATGCATTGTTAGGTTAGACGGGTCCGTGTGCCAAATTTCAGTTCGATCGGATCATGGGAAGTGGGTCATTTTTGACTTCTGTTTTTAAGCCCGCCGAGCCCATGAGATGATGAGAGAGACGGCCGCGAAGTTAATATAAGGGATTTAAAAAGAGAGCACAATTCCTAAACCTCATGAATTAAACTAAACATTAACAGCGTAAGACGGAATGACACAATATAATATTGCATTATTATTTAATTGGGGGGGGGCTAATCGTAACCACGAAGCAACGTAACTCAGTGGCCGGAGAAACCCGAGGACCCCTGTAATCACTTCCGTCCATTCATGGTAGGCCATTGGTAGGCCTAACAAAATATTATAGAACATATAAAGGGGTAGGTCCTATGAAGCAAATTTATTTCTCTGTATATAAATATCTTAGATTATTATAAAAATTGTTTTATACTTTTTAAATAAGGTAAAATATTTATGTCAATTAGCAATATTTAGGCTTAAATTTTAAATTGCATAAATCAATTTAATATTCAATACAAAATGAGCACAATTAAATAAAGAAAATATTTTTGAAACTAACATTATTGAACAAATCAGATAAACTCCCATTACATGCTGACTTGCTTTTAATGCAAGTATTTAACTGGCTATCTCTGTATATAAAACAAAAGGTTATAAATACCCCGCTCCCCCCACCACCCACACACAGGAGATTAGTTAACTGGCTATGACTGTATACAAAACAAAAGATTATTAATACCTACCCCCCCCCCTTCAAACAACACACAGGAGATTAGTTTACTGGCTGTGACAAAACAAAAGATTAATTAAAACCTTTCCCGCCTCCCCCCACTCATACACACACACGCACACAAGCATACAGTGATCAGAATTCTTTATTAATAACATATTTTGGAGAATTCGTACCCCCCTTGCACACCTTATTATAAAGATATCTGGTCACTTTGGTATTGTATACACATACACACACATAAACACACAGTGACACAAACGGTACAAAACTAATTAGAAAACAATAGAGGCGGGGGTAGGTGATTTGGAAGGTGTCATCATGACAGAAAGAGAAACAGATAGAGAGATAGAGAGTGAAACTCAGAGAGAAAGACACAGACAAAAAGACTCAGAGAGAGAGGGTGATAGAGACAGAGAGAGAAAAACAAAGAGAGGTAGAGAGAAAGCGAGAGAAGGGAGAGAGAAAGAGAGAGACTGAGAGAAAGAGACTGACAGAAAATTAGAGGGAAAGAGAGAGGTATACAGAAAGGGACACAAAGAGAGAAAGATATATAGAGACAGACAGTGGGAGCGAGAGACGAAGGCGGAGAGAAAAAGTCGTTGAGAGAAAGAGAAATAGAGAGGGAGAGAGACACAGAGAGAGAGAGAAAGAGAAGCAGACAGACAGAGAAAGAAAGTAAGAAGAGGAGAGAGAGGGGGGCATAGAGAGATAAAGTGACAGAGAGAAAAGAAAGAAAGAGAGACAGAGAAAGAGACAGACAGAAAGAGAGAGAGAAAGACACAGAGTAAGAGAGATAGAAAGAGAGAGAGATTGAGACAGATATATATATATATATATATATATATATATATATATATATATATATATATATATATATATATATATAAAGAACGAAAATGAGAGAAAAGGTAATGGTTAAGGTGATATTCGTGGGACACCATGTTGTTGCCGACTATAGAAAAGATGGCGCTTGCCGACTATAGAAAAAGATGGCGCTTGTAGGGGTGGGGGAGTCAAGAGCAGAGGGCGAGTTATTCTTATATACATGTATATCAATTAGGACTGGTGGTGATTTTTTTTAAAAAATTGTTCGATTAATCGGAAAAAATTCATCGATTAATCGATTAATTTCGATGAATTATATTTTTATAACACATATATAGATCCCATTAAGTTGTGATTCATTATTTCGCGAAATCGGTTTAATATATACATATGTAAACGATTTAAAGTGGTCACAATTAAGTTCTAAAAAATAAAATTAATTCAAAAGCTCATTATTTTGTTTCTATTTGTAGAAGGATCGAATAGAAAAAGAACGATAACTCTTGGTTTATTAAAATAACTATAATTATGAAAATTTGCAATGGACTTATTAGCAATTCAATTTTAAAAATTTAAACAAATACATTTTCAAAATTGTGACTGATGTAAAGTTAAAAACGCCTCTATATTTTGAGCTGGATAATGGTGCATATATGTGCCAAGTTTGGTTGAGATCCATCAATCCATGTAAAAACGTGTGCTCGACAATGAAAAAGCGACCCACCTTAAACAAACAAACTGAGATTGATTTGTATATATATTCTATATATGTGCTTAATACAACAGCAACACATAATAGAAACAAAAAAATATTTGAAATTTAAAAAAAAATTAATCGAATTTTAATCAAGAAATTTAATTTTACTCGATTAAATTTTTTAATGATTAAACGATTAATTAATTGTTAATTTCCACAGGCCGTTATACGGAAATAAAGAATAATAAATTTTACTCTCTTTCACAAAGTATACAGATGTTTTGTTTCATTGTTTTGTGTGTTTGTCTCCGAATGGGGGCGTGGGATTTCTATAAATTTACTTGTTAATTTTAGTTTAAAATACATTCCATATGTGAACTAACTCCTGGGACAATTTAGGAAGGGGTAAGGGGAGTAGGGCTTGGGGGCCTGCACTTCGTTTCTCACCTGCACATGACACATGGGTCATGTTTCTAAACCAGCACATGACACACTTTTGATGTTTCTGACCAGCAAGTTTTCTAATTGTGTCATTGTCTCCTATTACCACCAGATTGAAACGTCTCGTTGCAGAGAAACAAGCTCAGGGTTTTCATTGATTATAATGTTCTAACAAAATAAAATATTAAAATATTTTAATTCATTTTTGGTGTAATTGCATTTTTTTTAAAAGTCATGTACAATTACAAAAAAATATAAATCAAAACAATCTAAAGTACTTGTATAAACAATCTAAAGTACTTGTATACACAATTAACTCCGCCGTCCACCCACACCCACCCCGGACTGCGGGCTGCGGTACAATTATTAAACGTTGACCGGTCCGCGGTGATAAAAAGTTTGCGAACCACTGCTGTAAATGACGGTGCGCACAGTGCTATAATACGTTTGGGGACCACTGCTGTAAATGACTGTACGCACAGTGCTATAATACGTTTGGGGACCACTGCTGTAAATGACTGTATGCACAGTGCTATAATAAGTTTGGGGACCACTGCTGTAAATGACTGTACGCACAGTGCTATAATAAGTTTGGGGACCACTGATGTAAATGACTGTACGCACAGTGCTATAATAAGTTTGGGGACCACTGCTGTAAATGACTGTACGCACAGTGCTATAATAAGTTTGGGGACCACTGCTGTAAATGACTGTACGCACAGTGCTATAATAAGTTTGGGGACCACTGCTGTAAATGACTGTACGCACAGTGCTAATAATAAGTTTGGGGACCACTGCTGTAAATGACTGTACGCACAGTGCTATAATAAGTTTGGGGACCACTGCTGTAAATGACTGTTCGCACAGTGCTATAATAAGTTTGGGGACCACTGCTGTAAATGACTGTACGCACAGTGCTATAATAAGTTTGGGGACCACTGCTGTAAATGACTGTACGCACAGTGCTATAATAAGTTTGGGGACCACTGCTGTAAATAAATGTGTGCACAGTACTATAATAAATGTAGCAGTGAAATAAAAAAATGTTTAAGAAAGAGAGAGAATAATACTTTAAAGCATGTATTTGAGAAAATTTTAACGGCGTTAGACGGAAAGACACATACTATTATGATATTTTTATGGTGGCGAGTTACTGACCGCAGCGTAACCCGAGACTCCCTAAAATAACTAGTTTGTTTATGGTAGGTAGGCCATCCGTTGACCTGACAAAAAAATGGCATAGTTATGTTGTTATATCCAGTGCTGCCAGCGACAATTTTGGGAAAAACCTAGCCAACACGTCCAAAAAACCTAGAACCGAAAGAAAAAACCTAGACACGCTGAAAATAAACAAATATGACGTCACAAAGCTTCTCTCTCAGACGCTCGAAGAACGAGAATTTGTATGTGTTTGTTCTTTCATACGGAATAGTAAAAAGTGTTTTATAACTATGTCTAACTGAGCGTTGTATTAGATTATCTTTGGTCTATATCATGTATACTTGAGAGAATATTCTCTCAACGCAAGCAGAAGAAAATGGTAGAGCTGTTAAGTTGTCATAAAGTCTAATAAAATTGAATATTTTGGCTCATTCAAGCTGTTTTATCGTGTACCAGATTTCTCTAGATAGATGATAGATGGCACCACATCAGTGCCACCTTTCGAATTCTGTGGAATAGAGCCATAGATATCATAATGTAACATGCCAGAGCGGCTGAAAAAACTTTTGCCACCTGCTGCTTAATTTTATTATTGAAAAATTGAATTTATTTAGGATTTATTGGCACAAATTTAATAATATTTTACTTTAAAATAGTTTAATTACATTTTTTAAAGAAAAACCTAGATCTAGGTTGGAAAACCTAGCGCTGGCAGCACTGAATCACGAGACATTGTAGTTGGGACCGGCATATCCTGAGAACGTCCTGTAATCTCATAATTTATTTTTGGTAGGCCATTGGTAGACCTGACAAAAAATTAGGTTTATATAATTAGGTAAACACGATATTACGGAAAGTTATACATCTCTGTATATAAATATATTACATTGTTACATACACGTCGTTTTAGAAATTTTTGAATGATATTACATATATAAAGGAATCATACACATTTTGGCTTGAATTTTAAATTGCCTAATTATGTTGTATATTCAAAACAAATTTAGGACACATTTTTAAAAAATAATTTTTTGACAAACACACCAAAAAAAAAGCAATATTGAAAAAATCAAGTTCAATTTCTTTATAACATTACTGGTTTTAATGTAATTTAACTGTGTATTTTGTGTGAGACTGCAGTCTAAAATCGTAACACACATGAATCCATTTTAAAAGTTCATTAAATAAACGGTAGTAATCAAATATTGAAGTGGATTTTTCATTTAAAGTTGCGCCTTTTTGATGTGACGACACAGTTCTTCAACACCCCCCCCCCAAATCCCTGTTGTATGACACACTCCCACTTTTTTTTGAAAAGCATAATTTATTTATCATATTAAATGCACATATTTATTATTTGTGTACTTTGACATCGTTTATTTATTTTCTTAAAGAAAAAAAAACAAGATTATGGCCATTTTTAAATCCCTTATATTAACTTCACCGCCGTCTCTCTCTGTCTGTCTGTCTCTCTCTCTGTCTCTCTCTCATCATCTCATGGGCTCGGCGGGCGGAAAAACAAAAGTCGAAAATGACCCACTTCCAATGATCCGATCGAACTGAAATTTGGCACACGGACCCGTCTTACCTAACAATGCATCGTATCAAAATTTCAGATCGATCGAACGTACCGTAATTAAATTAATGCATTTTTAGTTTATCCTTATATGAGGTATGTAATTTTAATTCACGATTTGTTATTGTTTTTTTGCCACGTGAAAGTTTGAGCATTGAGGCGACCCAACGAAACGACGGTGCGCTTTTGTTTACATTTTACGTGTCACTCTGAGCTCGGTCAAGCGAATCGGTGACCAGACTTTTCCCCTCTCCCCCCACCCACCCCTCCCCCCCCCACTAGGGTTATGATGCAAAGTTGAGTTAAGACAGATTCAGTCTGTAAATGTTTGAATATAATCAATACTTTTAGTTATGTCTCATCTATAAGGGATTTATAGTCAAAAACTTTGTTTTTACGGGGTTTGTTTAATTAAATCCCTTATATTAACTTCACCGCCGTCTCTCTCTGTCTGTCTGTCTCTCTCTCTGTCTCTCTCTCATCATCTCATGGGCTCGGCGGGCGGAAAAACAAAAGTCGAAAATGACCCACTTCCAATGATCCGATCGAACTGAAATTTGGCACACGGACCCGTCTTACCTAACAATGCATCGTATCAAAATTTCAGATCGATCGAACGTACCGTAATTAAATTAATGCATTTTTAGTTTATCCTTATATGAGGTATGTAATTTTAAATTCACGATTTGTTATTGTTTTTTTGCCACGTGAAAGTTTGAGCATTGAGGCGACCCAACGAAACGACGGTGCGCTTTTGTTTACATTTTACGTGTCACTCTGAGCTCGGTCAAGCGAATCGGTGACCAGACTTTTCCCCTCTCCCCCCACCCACCCACACTAGGGTTATGATGCAAAGTTGAGTTAAGACAGATTCAGTCTGTAAATGTTTGAAAATAATCAATACTGTTTAGTTATGTCTCATCTATAAGGGATTTATAGTCAAAAACTTTGTTTTTACGGGGTTGTTTAATTAAATCCCTTATATTAACTTCACCGCCGTCTCTCTCGTCTGTCTGTCTCTCTCTGTCTCTCTCTCATCATCTCATGGGCTCGGCGGGCGGAAAAACAAAAGTCGAAAATGACCCACTTCCAATGATCCGATCGAACTGAAATTTGGCACACGGACCCGTCTTACCTAACAATGCATCGTATCAAAATTTCAGATCGATCGAACGTACCGTAATTAAATTAATGCATTTTTAGTTTATCCTTATATGAGGTATGTAATTTAAATTCACGATTTGTTATTGTTTTTTTGCCACGTGAAAGTTTGAGCATTGAGGCGACCCAACGAAACGACGGTGCGCTTTTGTTTACATTTTACGTGTCACTCTGAGCTCGGTCAAGCGAATCGGTGACCAGACTTTTCCCCTCTCCCCCCCCACCCACCCCTCCCCCCCCTAGGGTTATGATGCAAACTTGAGTTAAGACAGATTCAGTCTGTAAATGTTTGAAAATAATCAATACTGTTAGTTATGTCTCATATATAAGGGATTTATAGTCAAAAACTTTGTTTTTACGGGTTTGTTTTATTAAATCCCTTATATTAACTTCGCGGCCGTCTCTCTCTCTCTGTCTCTCTCTCATCATCTCATGGGCTCGGCGGGCGGAAAAACAGAAGTCAAAAATGACCCACTTCCAATGATCCGATCGAACTGAAATTTGGCACACGGACCCGTCTTACCTAACAATGCATCGTATCAAAATTTCAGATCGATCGAACGTACCGTAATTAAATTAATGCATTTTTAGTTTATCCTTATATGAGGTATGTAATTTAAAATCACGATTTGTTATTGTTTTTTTGCCACGTGAAAGTTTGAGCATTGAGGCGACCCAACGAAACGACGGTGCGCTTTTGTTTACATTTTACGTGTCACTCTGAGCTCGGTCAAGCGAATCGGTGACCAGACTTTTCCCCTCTCCCCCTCCCACCCACCCACCCCCTCCCCCCTAGGGTTATGAAGCAAACTTGTGTTAAGACAGATTCAGTCTGTAAATGTTTGAAAATAATCAATACTGTTAGTTATGTCTCATATATAAGGGATTTATAGTCAAAAACTTTGTTTTTACGGGTTTGTTTTATTAAATCCCTTATATTAACTTCGCGGCCGTCTCTCTCTCTCTCTCTCTCTCTCTCGTCGTCTGGGCTCGGCGGGCGGAAAAACAGAAGTCAAAAATGACCCACTTCCCATGATCCGATCGAACTGAAATTTGGCACACGGACCCGTCTGACCTAACAATGCATCGTATCAAAATTTCAGATCGATCGAACGTACCGTAATTAAATTAATGCATTTTTAGTTTATCCTTATATGAGGTATGTAATTCAAAATTCACTGTTTGTTATTGTTTTTTTTTCCAGTTCCACGTGAGTTTGAGTTGACGCCGACCGTCGTGTTGACGCCGACCGTCGTGCCGACACCCCCTCACATCCCACCCCCATTTATTAAAGACAAGGGACATCACTCGGTGTCAGTCTGTAAATGTTTGAAAATAATCAATACTGTTAGTTATGTCTCATATATAAGGGATTTATAGTCAAAAACTTTGTTTTTACGGGTTTGTTTTATTAACCACGCTTTATTAACTCGCTTTGGTTCCTGTTTGTTTGTCCAAGAATTTTTTCAAATCTGCCAACGTAAAATTGAACCACTTCTGATGGTCCTAGATATCTTAAAATTTTACCACAGATAGATCTTGGATGACAATGATCGATCGAATGTACTGTTATTAAATTATTGAACTTTTTAGTTTATCTATAGTCTATATATAAGAATCTGTACCGTCTGCTTTTGTTGACATCCGTGAGTTCACCCCGTGACCACATCACAATGTTTTTAAAACGTTGGGCGGGCGCTTGTGAGGTGTTTGCTAAAATAAATAGAGGTAAATAATATTTTTAAAAACCACGTTTTTATTAGTGGACTAAAAAGAATAAAATAAATAGAGGTAAAAAAGATTTTTGAAAATGGCATTTTTATAAGTGTACTTAAAAGAAATAAAATAAATAAAGGTAAAAAAAATGATTTTTTAAAACCACGTTTTTATAAGTGGACTAAAAAGAAGAAAGTAATTTAAAACTTATTAGTTCAAGTACTTGTATTATCTTGTCTTATCTATACAGACGCTCCTTCTATGCAGAAGATAGTTGCGTCCACAGACCATGACAGATGATCTGTTTGGCAAGTGATGCAGCGCTCACAGGCCACGGCTTTGTGGGTTCCACGCATTACCCAGCCACTACATGTAGTTAGGTACCCATTCGGAGCGGGGTGACTCAGGGACGCCCTAGGCCCCGGGAACAAACCCTTGCCTTCACACGGATACGAACCCGTGACCATCGGTACGACAGTCCAGTGCGCTGCCACTCGACCACTGCGTCCCCTTTGATTCAATATGACTAAAAACGTGGGGCGGGTGTTTTGGTATAGAAATTAAAGATTTCTAATTTAGAAGGCAAAAGAGAGATCTATAAGTGAGAGAATGAGTAAACCGCATATGTTAAACCTCATAAGCGCCCGCCCCACGTTTTTAGTCATATTAATTTGAAGTATTTGAACTAATAACTTTTAAATTATTTTCTTCTTTTTAGTCCACTTATAAAAACGTGGTTTTTAAAAATCATTTTTTAACCTTTATTTATTGATATCTAGAAACCTATACAAGGTAAAAATTAAAGCAATAGACTTACGTTGAAAAACCTAGTTCTGAAAGCATTGATCTAGTCTCATTTTAAATTAAATGTTGTGCCTAGTACCTTATCAATTACTTATCTGTTTATGGTAGGCAATTGGTAGACCTGTCAAAAAAATGGAACATTTATAGGACGCATTGCTGCCAGTGACAATTTTGGGAAAAACCTAGCCAACATGTCAAAAGAAACCTAGATCCGAAAGAAAAAACATAGACGCTAAAAATAAACAAATATGACGTCACAAAGCTACCCCCCCCCCGATTTTGTGTGTGTGTGTGTGTGTGTGTGTAAAATTGGCATTTTCTACTTAAAATTTAGCATGTTTCAAATAAATTCTATGCTATTTAAGAATGTATTTTGTGTACTACAGCATTCTAATATCGTAACTCGCGCGGGGCCATTTAAAACGTTTTTTTAATAAATTTATTGCAAGCAATCAAATATTTAGGTGGAGCTTTCACTTACAGTTGTGCATTTTTATGTGACGTCACAGTTCTTAAATACCTCCCTCCCCTTGTCACACATCTCACTAAAGTGTGAGCCCCTTTCTTTTAGATGCGTTTTGTCATTTATGGACGCCCCTAAGGTATGTTGCACATTTTTTTTTGTAAAATATACTTACATCTGCATTTATTCATCACTTATGTCATATTCCTTATAAATCTTATTGGCAATATTATCAGCATTATTGGCATCATTCTTCAGTTGTATATTACAGACGCTCCTTTTATACATACTATTATAGAGTATTGAGTCCTACATTTATCCATTGTTTATGTCTATTCTTGCATTTTTATTTAAGTTTTAAATGTGGATAGAGTTTTAGTTTTTCTCGTTTGATTAGATAACCCATTCCACTTCCGAATCCCGGACGGAAAGAACGAGAATTTTTGTGTGTTTGTTATTACATACGGAATAGGAAAATTGTTTTTATATCTACCGTTAAGTCTATCTGAGGGTTGTTTTAGATAATCTTTGGTTTATATCATGAGAATATTCTCTCAACGCAGGCAGAAGAAAATGGTAGAGCTCTTAGGTTTTGTCATAAAGTCTAATAAAATTGAATATTTTGGCTCATTCAAGCTATTTTATCGTGTACCAGATTTCTTTAGACAGATGGCAGCGCAGCAGTGCCATCTTTCGAATATTCAGTGGTGTAGAGCTATATTTATCATAATATATGACAGAGCAGTTGAAAAGAAATGTTGCCATCTAATGCTTAATTTTATTTTTGAAAAATCGAATTTATTTAGCATAAAAATTGCAAAAATTAATAATTTTTGTACTTAAATATCGTTTATTTATTTTTTCAAGAAAAACCTAGATTATGACTATTTTTTAAATAAAAAACCTAGAAACCTAGACATGGTCGAAAAAACCTAGATATAGGTTAAAAAACCTAGTGCTGATAGAGTATGATACGGTCGGGGTCGTACATTAGGAACAAATGTATACATATGAAGAAACAAATATATATATACCCATTCATACGAGTATGTATATATGCACATATAAACGTAGTATGTTATTCATAGATACAATGTTACGTACACATTAATTATCACACGTGTAAACGGACACACATATATATAAATAAGTATATATGTGTAGGTATACAGTCAGCTTTAATAATACGCGAATGTATATACATATATATATATATATATATGATACATTGTTATAGACACTTAGTTTTCAAAATTTTTAAATAATGTATATTATATATGTTAATTATCAATGTTTTTGCTTTAATTTTATAAATTATCATTACGTTATATATTCAATACAAAGGAAGGACAAATAAATTTTAATACTTATTTTTGAGACTAAACAAATATTTTAAAAAATAAAATAACTCCCCTTATAAGATAACATGATTTTTAATAATGCAGCAGTTAACTGGCTTTGACTATTGTTAAAACAAGATGTTTATCAACATCTACCTGACACACGCACACACGCACGCACACATAAACAAGAAACAAGTGATGAGGCTACTTCAGCACACTTTATTATAAAAATACCTGGTCACTTTTCTATCACATACACATACACACGCTCAGACATTCAGTGACAAACACTGTACAAAGTTAATTGGGAGCGTTGGTGGGTGATTTGAAGAAAATTCGTTATAGAATTATGTCACATTCATTATTAAGTCTTCCGCGGAGAGAGTGAGATAGAGAATAAAACAGAGAGAGAGATAGAGAGAGAGAGAGAGAGAGAGAGAGAGAGAGAGAGAGAGAGAGAGAGAGAGAGGGATACATTCAATTAGAGTAATAGAGAGAGGTAAACAGAAAGAGACATAAAGAGTGAAAGATATATATAGAGAGACAGTTGGAGCGAGAAAAGAAGACTGAGAGAAAGTGTCTTTGAGAGAAAAAGAGAGAGAAGGCAGAGAGAGAGAGACACAGAGACAGACAGAAAGAGAAAAAAATAGAGACAGAGGAAGAGAGAGAGACGGATCGAGACAGAGAGACCTGGAGAGACAGTGTAAAAGGAAGAGAAAGACAGAAACAGTGAGAAAATAGAAAGAGACTGAGACAGAGTGAGATTGAGAGAGCGAATGAAAGATATAGAGAAAGAGAGAGAGAAGGTAATGGTTAAGTTGATATTCGTGGGACATCCGGTTGCTGGCCGACTATAGAAAAGATGGCGCTGGAAGTGGGGGGGGGCCAAAAGCTGACGGAGAGTCATTGAACTTATTATTTAAAAACATCCTTGATATAACTAAAAGTAGAATTTACTCGCTCACACTAAGGATACACACGTTTTGTTGTTTTGTTGTGTTGGTCTCTGAGTGAGGGCGTGAGGTGTCAATTGATTCACTTGTTGATTACAGTTCAATTTCAACCCATATGTGGACTGACTCCTGGGACTGGGGTACGGTGGTGGTGGTAGAGGGGGGCCTTGGATCATCATTTTGGTTTCTCACCAGCACATGACACACGGGTGATGTGGGATGTCCAGCAATCCTTCTTCGCCAAGTTTGATAGGGACCATGTGCAGGTGGATTCTTGTTTCCACCTTGTCTTCGTGGACGAGAAGCCCTGGGACTCTAGGTCTCCTGTCTTGACTCTTTTAGGTGTAAGTAACAACGAGCTGGTATTTTTTGACTTATTCATCTGGTCCCATTTTAGATTAAATTATAAGCCTAGTACCTTAATAATTACTTCTGTCTGTTTATGATAGGTCATCGGTATACTTGTCCAAAAAATGTCAATGAATAAAACAATGGGATTGCTGTACAGATCGAACTTTTTCTAAAAATATACAAATCTAAGATCGTTATAAAAACATTGTTTTCGATTTTTTTTCCAAAAGTTTTATTTGTAAAAAATTAATATTTTGGCTTGAATTTAGAATGTTATCATTTAATTATATATTAAATACAAAAGGAGGACAAATACATTTTACAAAGTATTTTTGACGTTAAAAAATATAATTGAAAAAAAAGATTAACTCCCTTTAAACAATAACTTGACTTCAGTTGTTGCCTTGATGTGAATGTGGTTAAAACAAGGGATTATTAACACTTACCTCTCACACACATTCTTTGTCATTCTCTCCCTCTCTCTCTTCCAATCTCTCTCTCTCTCTCTCTCTCTCTCTCTCTCTCTCTCTCTCTCTCTCTCCTCTCTCTCTCTCTCTCTCTCTCTCTCTCTCTCTCTCTCTCTCTCTCTCTCTTACACAAACTGACGTACACACGCAAACTGTGATGAGGTTACTTCGGTAATAAGATTATTTGGAGAATTAGTATCCCATTGTCCCTTTTTTGCTCACCTACTTATAAAGATACCTGGTCAATTTCCTATCACGTACACATACACACACTCAGTGACACACACTGTACACCTTATTATAAAGATACCTGGTCAATTTCCTATGACATACACATACACACACTCAGTGACACACACTGTACACCTTCTTATAAAGATACCTGGTCAATTTCCTATGACATACACATACATACATTCAGTGACACACACTGTACACCTTCTTATAAAGATATCCGGTCAATTTCATAAAACATACACATACACATATTCACACACTCAGTGACACACACTGTACACCTTATTATAGAGATACCTGGTCAATTGTCTATGACATACACATACACACACTCAATGACACACACTGTACACCTTATTATAGAGATACATGGTCAATTTCATATCACATACACATACACACACTCAGACACTCAGTGATACAAACTGTACAAAGTTACGAGATCACTTTCCTATCACATACACATACACACATTCAGACACTCAGTGATACAAACTGTACAAAGTTACATGATCACTTTCCTATCACATACACATACACACACTCAGACACTCAGTGATACAAACTGTACAAAGTTACCTGATCACTTTCTTATCACATACACATACACACATTCAGACACTCAGTGATACAAACTGTACAAAGTTACCTGATCACTTTCCTATCACATACACATACACACACTCAGAAAATCAGTGAAACAAACTGTACAAAGTTCGAAAGAAACACAACGGGGACGGGGGTAGTTGATTTTGAGTTAATACGTTGTGGAATTATGTCACATTTATTAGGAAGTCATCGGGAGAGAGAGAAACAGAGTGAGAGAGAGACAGACAGAGAGAGGGAGAAACAGACAGAGAGGGAAAAAACAATAAGAGAGAGACAGACAGAAAGAGACTAAAAAAAAGAAAGATAGAGAGGCAGTGAGGGGGAGAGAGAGAGAGACAGAGAAAGAGACAGATAGAATGAGCGAAAGAAATAGATTGAGACACAGGGAGACAGAGTAATGGTTAATGTGATATTCCTTGAGAAACCCGGTCATTATAGACTATAAAAATATGGCGTGGATAGGGGGTGGGGGGGTCAAAAGCTTAGGGATAGTTATTCTAAAAAAAATTAATAATTGTAAATACTAGGGTAATTACGAAAAGTAGAGATTAGTCGCTGACACTAAAGATCCACATGTTTTGTTGTGTTGTTGTTTTATTTTTTGTGTTGGTCTCTGAGTGATGGCGTGGGGTGTCAATCGATGAACTTGTTGATTTCAGTTCAATTTCATTCCATATGTGAACTAACTCCTGTGACTAAGTAATGTTGGCCTTGGATCCTGCACTTCTTTTCTCACCAGAACATAACACACGGTTGACGTTTCTCACCAGAACATGACACACGGTTGAGTTTCTCACCAGAATATGACACACGGTTGATGTTTCTCACCAAAATATGACACACGGTTGATGTTTCTCACCAGAACATGACACACGGTTGATGTTTCTCACCAGAATATGACACACGGTTGATGTTTCTCACCAGAACATGACACATGGTTGATGTTTCTCACCAGAATATGACACACGGTTGATGTTTCTCACCAGAACATGACACACGGGTGATGTTTCTCACCAGCACATGACACACGGGTGATGTTTCTCACCAGCACATGACACATGAGTGATGTGTGATCTACCAGCAATCCTCCTTCGCCAAGTATGGCAGGGACGTATAGGCAGCCCTGATTTTCTAGGTCTCCTGTCTTGACCCAAGTTAGGTATAAGTAACAACGAGCTTGCATTTCTGAAATATAGAGGGCCTCTATCTTGACCTATTTTAAATTAAATTTGGAGCCCTAATTTCCTCAATACACGGTGTCCTTGGGTTTTGACGTTGTCCGTTCTTAAGACGCGTCGTAAACCGATTTTCAGTGTAAGTCGAAACAAAAAAGAAATAATGTTAAGTACAGCTAAAGAATGTTCATTTTAATACACATCGCACGACAATTCAAAAATCCAAAATTTTATTTATTTCTCAACAAAGAAAAAGGATTTATTTTTTATAGTAAAACAAAAACTACTACAGACTTAGTGCTAAATTTTAGCTTGATTTAATCGCGGGAATAGGGTTATAAAAACATATTTAATATAGTGAGCACCGCGAGACAGATTAGCAATTACTAGCATTTAAATTAACAGATCGGGAATATATTTTTTTAAAGTGTAGTCGCACACTGCGCGATAGGAAAGTATTAAAAAGGTTGTTAAATATAATACGCACCTCGACACTATAGCACAAAATTGAACATGCGACACAGAGATAAATAGAGTTAATCTAAAAGTTCATTAATTTAATCACAGTACATTTGATCGATCTGAAATGTTGATAGATCATCTTAACGTTGGCACGAGTCTGCCTGTAAAATTTCAGCTCACCAGCATACTGGGAAGTGGGCTAAAAATCAATCCAAATTATTTTTCGGCAAACAATCAAGGCATCAAGCAGACACCAATAGTTAGTGTACAGGATTTAATTTTTAAAGAAAACGTAAAAAACAAATTTTTGACAATAAATCCTTTATTTACAAGACATAACTAAACGTTTGTTCATAATAATACACATTGCGTGACAATCCAAAATTCAAAATTGTAGTTTTATCATATATAAAGGTTTTATAATAAAACAAGTAATAAAAACTTGAATGAGTATTGAAATGCAATTTCCAACAAGGAATTTCCAATTTTTTAATCAAGGGAAATCATTATAGATTACAATAAAAGTCATTTCAAATCAGTAATTCTGAAACAAAACAAAATATGACGTCATATCCCCTCACGCTACATCACACTAAGAATGTGTCAATAATATGCGCACACCGCAAGAGTCTAACATAAGCATTCACAAAGCGGAAAACCCCATTAACTATCATTCTAGATTACATTGAAAGTCACTTCAAATCAATAATTTTTAAACTAAACAAAAGTATTGTTATCTAAACCTTGCTGCTAACACTACGTGAGTGTCGTGAAAATATTGATGTTCAACAATTCCTTCTCCAACATTGTTCTAAATATTATTAGCTACCATTTGGTGTTTGTTTCAGTCCCATTGATGCTATGATTGGTGAGAAATTGGAAAAAAACTGAAATTTTTCAAGTTTTTTGGATTTAGGTCCAGTAAACCTTTACGGTAATTTTTTTCGCCCATGCACATCCTTGGGACCTCCTTAACATATTTGGAAAAAACACGAAACCTCTTTCAGGTATGGTTCAGGAGGAGTTGCTGTTCAAAACTCGAACGGACTGGCCAGAAATTTCAAATATATAAACGCAATTTTTCCCAAGGGAATTAGCGTTAAGAAACTACTACAGTCTGCCTGCTAAATTTCAGCTCGATTTGATCACTGGAAAATGGTTATAAAAACAAGTTTCACATAGTTCGCACCGCGAGAGAAACTAGCAATTATTAGAATTTACATTTACAGATCGGTAATATATTTTTAAAAAGTATCGTCATAATAATACCACCACACCGCGTGACATGAAAGTATTAAAAATGGTGTACACTATAATGCTCATCGCGACACTCTAGCACAAATATTAACATGCAACAAACATTAACATGCAAGAGATAAATATAGATATCTAAAAATTCAATAATTTAATTACAGTACATTCGATCGATCTGGAATTTTGATAGATCATTTTGATCGTCGCCACGAGTATGTCTGCAAACTTTCAGCTCGCTAGCATATGGGGAAGTGGGCTAAAAATCGATCCAAAGTTTTTTCGTCAATCAAGCAATCAACCAAACGCCACTAGTTAATATAAAGGATTTAAAAAAGAGAGAACAATTCCTTACCCGATGAATTAAAGTAAATATTAACGGCGTAAGACGATATAATGTATAATATAATTTTACGTATTTTTGTTGGGGACATGGTGGGCATTCGTAACCACGAAGCATCGTAAGTCGGGACCGGCGTATCCCGAGGACTCCCTGTAATCACTTCGTCTATTTATGGTAGGCCATTGGTAGACCTTACAAAAAATTAGAATGAATATTGTAATTCGGACAAGAGCGATGAACAATAAATATCTCTCTGTATTATAACATTTTACATTGTTATAAATATGTCATTTTAGAATTTTTTGAATAAGATTTAATATATAAGTCAAGCATCAACATTTTGGCTTGAATTTTAAATTCCCTAATTAAATTGTATATTCAATACAAAGTTAGGACAATTTTAAAAAAATTGACACATATACACAAAAACCCCCCCACAATATTGAAAAAATTAAATTAAATTTCTTTATATGATTACTGGTTTTTTAATGCCGTAGTTAACTGTCTATGACTGTTGTTGAACGAAGATAATATAAATGGCCCGCTCGCCCAAAAAATAACACGCACAAGAGATTAGTTAACTGGCTGTGACTGTTGTTAAAACAAGAGATTATCAACACCTTCCCCCAACACACACATAAACACGGCCACATGCACCTTTTAAGTTAAATTTGGCTGCACATTTCATTGACAAGATATTGGTCGCAAAACTGGGTTACCTGTGTGACATACGCAGCCAGCTAAATGAACTCAACCCTTCTATTGGTTTTAAATATTAGCGGGCATTCCAGCTAGACTGAATCTGATCATTCATTGAATCAGTTGGTGCACGATCACCATTCTTAACTTTTAATAGAGTTTGACTGCTACTTCCAAACTTCCAAGAGACCCATGAACTGGTATGGTCTGGATCCTTGACCCATTTGTCAACAGACCAGGCGATTCTTGCATTTCTGTGCAAGGAGAAGTTCAACTACTCAAGGGTGCAATTGGCGTCGGCCTAAAAATAACGTTCGAGAAAACAACTCTTCCAGTCTTCTGTATTAAGGTCACACCGGAATATTCTGACATTGCCACCATAGCCATTACATTTCTTTTGTCATTTCCCGAATAAACTGGACATAAGCAGCACACTTCGGGTGTCATTGTCTCCTATAACCACCAGATTGTACCGTCTCGTTACAGAGAAATAAGCTCAAGGTTGATTTAATGTTCTAGCAAGTTCAAATATTAAACCATTTAATATTATATTTGGTGTAATTGTATTTTTTTAAAGGCATGTACAATTACAGTCAAATTATAAATCAAAATAATCTAAAGTACTTGTATAAACAATCTACAGTACGTGTATAAACAATCTAAAGTACTTGTATAAACAATCTAAAGTACTTGAATAAACAATATTAAGTACTTGTATAAACAATCTAAAGTACTTGAATTAACAACCTAAAGTACTTGTATAAACAATCTAAAGTACTTGTATAAAAATCTAAAGTACTTGCATGAACTATCTAAAGTACTTGTAGAAACAATCTTAAGTACTTGTATAAACAATCAACCCCCGTCCACCCACACCCTTCCCGGTCAGTGGGCCGCTGTAAAATTATTAAACTTTGACCGGTCCAAGGCTATAAAAAGTTTGGGGACCGCTGTTGTAAGGGACTGTACGTACAGTGCTATAATAAGTTTGGGGACCACTGCTGTAAGGGACTCTACGTACGGTGCTATAATAACTGTAACAGTTAGTGACATAAAAATGTATTAATAAAAAGAACCCGTAAAAAAACACGTTTTTTACTATAAATCCTTTATGTACGAGACATAACTAAAAGAATCATTATACATAACTCCCGTTGTCAGTCTGTATATATGTATGTATGTATGTATGGAAAAATGATGTTAGGTGGCGCTGTGGTCGATTTTGTATAAAAATATTATATGACGTCATTGTTTTATGCTTATATTTTAGTTTTTGAAAAGGAAACGATGTAAAAATGGGATTTGAGGATTTATAATTATTATGAAACTAGACTTGTGTCACCTAACAATGCATTGTATTAAAATTTTAGTTTGATTGAATGTACCGTAATTAAATTAATGCATTTTTAGTTTATCTCTATGTATATGTATGTAGCCGTCAGCTAGAGTTGACCTCCACGGGTCAATGGAGTCCACTCCAGCAATCGATGACCACATCCTCGTGTTTTACAGCAAAGGGAGTTCAGTCAAGGTTAGTCTGTAGATGTTTGTCGCGCGGCGCGTATTATATTGAACATAATCAAGACTTTTATATATGTTTCATAGATGGGCAATTTTTTTTAAAAATGTCATATTTAAATCCCTTATATTAATTTCACGGTCTTTTCTTGGGCTCGCAGTCGGTCGGGCGGAAAAACAAAAGTAAAAAAAAGACCCACATCCCATGATGCTATCGAGCTGAAACTTTGCACATAGACTGTTCTCACCTAACAATGCATTGTGTCAACATTTCAGATCGATCAATCTACAGTAATTGAATTAATGCATTTTTAGTTTATCTCTATATAACTTTATGTAGCCGTCTGCTATTGTTTACATCCAGCCAACGATGAACACATCCCGTGTTTTACAGCAAGAAGAGTTCATTCAGTTTCAGTCTGTAAATGTTCGACACCTTTACACATAATTAATACTTTTAGTTATGTCTCATATATAAGGGATTTATATTTAAAAAAACTTTGGTTTTAAGGGTTGTTTATTGCACATTGAAATTAAAAAAAAATTAAAGTTATTTCTTATGTGATGTTTCTTTATGATAGTAATCAGTGACCATTTAAATTATATATTTTAAAAGATTAGACCTTAAAATCCATTTTTTTTTACAGTAACGGTCTAAAGGTCGCATTTCAATTTCACTTGTGTAACGCAACATTAAAGTACACACAAAGACTGAAAAACACATTTTTTTAAACAAAGATACATGTATGTTTTATTAAATAACAACTACATTTAATTATAATAAAAAAATAAGACATGCAATATATGACAAAGGCTATCAGTGGGTGTTCAAATAACAAAGTTCATAACATTCAGAATAACAATAACCAATTATGTTCATTAAAGTATTCTTATAAGCAAATAGTAAGGTAAAAATCTTTACAATAAATCACAACACAACCTAGCTAATGTTAATAGGCAGCCTGAAATAATTCTGATAAATAATAAAATAGTTATTTGTGAATTTAGATTATGTTTACAATATTAACTGTGCTTGTCTTTTCATTCTGCTATTGTGGTTTCTAGTCCGCCAAACTTTCTTTTCTTTCCTATGTTCCCGTGGTGTCATGTCTTTCACTAGCTTTCTTGTTCCTGTCCCCTTGTCCTTTTCATACTTTTCATGTTTGCGTTGAAGATAGGCTGCTGGCAACTGAGGGTCAGCATTTCGCCTTTCACGGTACAAACGTTGGCGTTCCACGTTTTTCAATGCCTTGGAATTGGATTTCGTCTGGAGAAAGAAAACAAAGGTTGTGAATATATCTGAAAGTTCCTCATTGTAAGGCTAAATTATGGCCCTAGTGTTCCACAAAATAATATAAATATTTTTTAAGCTGAATTTGTTCGTAATATAACAAAGTTATATTGATCCATTGTTAATATACAATAAGGTATAATTTTAGGTAAATTGGTCTGTTACACCAGTGAGTGTTATGCCTAATTACTTACCATTTTACAACAGAAAAGTCTGCACTGAGCCACACAGAAAAGTGTCTAAGCATTAAAAGCACCTCCATTTTCGAAAGAGGGGGAGTCACTCTCAGGAAACCCTATGGTTTTTATGGCCAATAATTTCAATCAACATATTTTGCTCCAATATCAAGTTGTTACACCAGTGAGTTTAAAACAGGGAACATGTTTATTTTGGTCCAATATCAAGTTGTTACACCAGTGAATCTAAAACAGGGGACATGTTTATTTTGGTCCAATATCATGTTGTTACACTCGTGAATATAGATCAGGGGCATGTTTATGTTAGTCCAATATCAAGTTGATACACCAGTGAGTCTAAAACAGGTTACATGTATATTTTGGTCCAATATCAAGTTGATATACCAGTGAGTCTAAAACAAGGGACTTGTTTATTTTGGCCAATAAAAACAAACATTTTACTTTTTATACCCATTTATATGGTTTTACATAATGTCCAAACACATATGCACATTTTGAAACAATAATAACACTAAAAATTGATAATTTAATTGTTTATATGAATGTAATTGTGAATGCGTTTTATGTTGGCGACATTGTCTTTTCCTAAAATACACATTTTTAAATATTCAATAAAAAACACACATATCCCTGAATTTGAAGATTTTTTTAGTCATAACTTTATCCATTGTTTATGTCTCGTATTGCATTTACATTTGAGTTTTAAATGATGATAGAGTGTTGTTTTTCCTCGTTTGATCAGGCGACTCATTCAACTTCCCAATTCCTGACGGAAAGAACGAGAATTTGAATGTGTTTGTTCTTGCATACGGAATAAGAAAGGTGTTTTTATAACTATGTCTATCTGAGCGTTGTATTAGATTATCGTTGGTCTATACCACGTATACTTGAGAGAATATTCTCTCAACGCAAGCAGAAGAAAATGGTAGAGCTGTTAAGTTTGTCATAAAGTCTAATAAAATTAAAATATTTTGGCTCATTCAAGCTGTTTTATGGTGTACCAGATTTCTTTAGACACATGACACCACAGTAGCGACACATTTCGAATTTAGTGGGATAGAGCTATAGATACCATAATGTAACATGACAGAGCGGCTGAAAAAACTGTTGCCACCTGCTGCTTAATTTTATTTGTGAAAAATCGAATTTATTTAGGATATTATTTGTACATATTTAATAATATTTGTACTGTAACATAGTTCAATTACATTTTTTAAAGAATAACCTGGATTAAAGCTATTTTTTAAATAAAAATCCTAGACAAGGTCGAAAAAACTTGATCTAGGTTAAAAATAACTTAGCACTGTCAGCACTGGACCGGGGTAACCAGTGGACTCCCTGTAATTACTAGTTTTGTTATGGTAGGCCATCAGTAGACCTGACAAAAATGGAGTAAAATGTGATGTTTGTTGGTGTGTATAGTAAACTCTGTAACTATATATATATATCAGATTGTTTAATACACAAAGTTTTTAAAAATTTTAAATAATGTATATTATATATTTTAGTCATCAATATTTTGGCTCAAATTTTAAAAATTATAATAATAATACAAATTCAATAAAAAAGAAGGACAAATAAATTTTAATACATATTTTTTAAACTAAAAAAAAATCTTTCAAAAATTAAATCAACTCCCTTTATACAATAACTTGATTTTTAATGATGCAGTAGTTAACTGGCTTTGACAATTATCAAAATAAGATGTTTATCAGCATTCAGCTGACATACACACACACACACGCACGCACATACAAACAAGCAAAAAGTGATGAGGTTAATTTAGTAATAACATTCTTTGGAGAATTCGTACCCCCCCTTCCACACCTTATTATAAAAATACCTGGTCCCTTTCCTATTACATACACACGTCAGACACTCAGTAGCACACACTATAATAAGTTACAAGCTGCACATCATTCATTTTAGTGCTATATTTAACAAAATTTAATGCGCCGTAATTCTAAAATGCTGCGAGGCGTCGTTCAGATATCTGCTCGGCCGCGCAGCCCCGCAGCTTAAAGGGAACATTGATTGCATTGTCCTCAATCGAGCCACGACTTTGATATACTTAGAAACAAATATGCAGGCTCACCTGAGCCATTAGTTTAAGTTAAACTTTGAGCATAAACTCGCACATGTACTATGGTTTCTATATAATTTTTAAAATAATTAATCATAGCTTTTTATATTAAATTTTATGTTCTCTTTTATAAAAACTTAGTCATAGGTTAGGATATAAATTTATTAAAGTAACATCAACATAAAAACAGTTGAAACAAAATGATGGCTGCGAATCAACACATCTTTATACAAAATGAAGACGATCGTAAATGGTAATTAAGCAATCAAGGCTTAAGTTTATTCTTTTTCAAAATTGTTCGATGACATGTGGCATAAAATACGTCGAATTTATTCTTGACCATGAAGGGCTTTAGGTCATGTAGGGGCTCATTTTGCTAGCACGTCAGTACGGGAAAATAGTGCACCGGTCCTTGGTGCAATAGGAAAAATTCCTGCCGGTCCGTCATACGAACAAGTTTCAGAAGCACTGCTTTAGATTGTTGTGATTTATAATTTTAATGTAATTGTTTATGCCTTGAACACAATTGCATTTACACGAGAAATGAATTAAAATGGTTTAATATTTTAACTTGCTAGAACATTAAATCAATGAGAACCCTGAGATTGTTTCTCTGACATGAGACGGTTCAATCTCGTGGTAGTAGGAGATAAAGAGACAAGGTGCTGATTTAGAAACATCACCGTCGTGTCATATTCTGGTGAGAAACATCAACCATGTGTCATGTGCTGGTGAGAAAAATCCCCTGTGTGTCATGTGTTGGTTAGAAACATAAACCGTGTGTCATGTGCTAGTGAGAAACAACACCAGTGTGTCATGTGCTGGTTGTCACATCTGATTAACATAATTTTGTGACGTAAGGTCACATGAATGGTGGACGCGGGAAGAAAGGAGCATTTCTATTTGTTGAAAGTGTTGGGCGAGGAGTTGGGTGTAGACTTCCGTCGAGGAAGGATGTGTGATGAATGAATCAAGATTTCCACGTTATATTACCTCAAATTATATATGTGTGTATATATATATATATATTAAAAGTGATTTCTGTATAAACAAAGTTCTTCAGCGGATAATAGTGCCCTAAGATTAATAATGTAACAAGTTAAATATAAAGTAAAAATCGTTACATTGGTGCAGAAGTAAAAGTTCTATGTGAACACAGTACAAGAGATTTAAAGAAAGAGGTTTCGTGGAAATAAGTATTGGATATTTCCAAAAAAAAAGGAAAGTATTCTTTAAAATAACAAATAATAACAGCTATAGTATTTTTTGAATATTCAAGTTCGTAAGAAGCTGTGAATAAACTTTTGTAGTTCAATGAAAATACAAGAAGATTTCAAAATGGCGGCATAATCGGCACGTGTCCGCAGTGTATAAAACTGGATCAGACTAGTTGGTTCTACGTCACATTCGGTGACAGTACAAGCATACTACACAGTACTGGAATATGGGTCGTGTAGGCTTACTGAATGGTGACACACGGTGAACATATATAGGTCGTGACGTCAACAGGCTCAATGCTAGTTGATTCCAAGAAATATTTGTAAACATAACATCGAACCGAGAAGCTATGGACTATTAAATGTGTTGGTGTGAATTATAAATAAACGGAATTTTTATCCATTCATTGTGTGAAGAGTTTGATTATCGCAATTTTGGATTAATGGAGTGAACTAAATTGTTTAAAAACTACTCGAAAATTGAAATTTTAACCAAGTGACTTTTATTCAAAACGATCGGACCATTTAATATATTTTGTCAATCTGAGGGAGCGTATATATAAAGTATACTAAAGATACCCGTGTGAGGATTCTTTTGTTGTCTCATCTTGTCAATAACTAGAGTTCATGGTTTAGACGTGTCACTTATTTGAACTTAACATTTTGAATTCAAGATTTTTCATTTGGACGATTTATAACTTTATCAATATATATACATACATTCCTTACCGAATTGCTAGATTCATATTATTCAATCAAACAAAACATGGATTACTACGAAAGATTCACCGCCATAGCTAAAGAGATGGGATTAAAGGGAAAAGAAATGAGAGATTTCATTGAAGAAAAAGTAAGAGAAGCTGAAGAAAAAGAACAGCGAAGAAAAGCTGAAGAAAAAGAAAATCAAAGAGAAGCTGAAGAAAAAGCAAGAATAGCTGAAGAAAAAGAACAGCGAAGAAAAGCTGAAGAAAAAGAAAATCAAAGAGAAGCTGAAGAAAAAGCAAGAATAGCTGAAGAAAAAGAACAGCGAAGAAAAGCTGAAGAAACAGAAAATCAAAGAATTGCTGAAGAAAAAGAACTGCGAAGAAAAGCTGAAGAAAAAGACAATCAAAGAGAAGCTGAAGAAAAGCAAGAATAGCCGAAGAAAAAGCAATAATTGCTAATAAAGAACATAGGCAAAAACTCATAAGTGAAAGAGAACTTGAAAAAATGAAACAAGACACCTTAAAATTACAAATTGAGCTAGAGAGTAGAGGCCACAATCCTGGTGATGAAACAAATAGAAGGTCAGCACCAAGGGATACTATCAAAGTAAGAAAATATGATAGCCAAAAAGAAAAAATGGATGTTTATCTGGATTATTTCGAATCCATAATGGCTATGAAAGGCTATAATGAAGAAGATTGGCCAGCACAACTGATGACTCAATTAACTGGAGAAGCATTTGAAGCTTATAACAGTAAAGCCAAAGAAGACAAAAGCATATATAAGAATGTCAAAAAGGCACTTCTATGTCATTTTGGAAAGTCAGAAAATGATTATAGAAGAGAATTTCATGAAATGAGAATCAATATGGACAAAGATCCACAGATCATAGTACATAAAGCACAAGTCAAACTAACAAAATGGCTGGAACTGACAGCAATAGATACTAGCAATCCAAAGGCCATAATAGACATGGTGTTAATTGACAAGTTTTTAGAAAATGCAACACCAACCCTATTCACATATTTGACTGACAAGAAAGTTCGCACTCAAGCAGAGCTAACAAATGCATTACGAACATTCAAAGACTCTCAACCGAATGTGGAAATGGATAAGAGACAAGACATATTTTCAGCAATACAAATTAAAAGTCAAGAAAAAAGGCAAGGTATGAGAAACCAGAATCTGCCAAACCAAGGCAACAGACAAACTATTTGTTGGTACTGTAACAAGCCAGGACATATGGCTAAGCAGTGTTACCACAATAAAGGAAAACCAAATAGGGTGTCACCTAATGACAGCTCTATCAGAAAGAAAATAGAAGAAAGATCAAGACAAGATCATTTTGAAAACAAAGGTAGACAAGCATGGAGAGAAAAATATAATCATAATTCCAGACATAGAGATTATGATCAAGAAAGACAATCATGGAGAGAAAGAAATAATCATAATTCCAGACATAGAGATTATGATCAAAGTAGACAATCATGCAGAGAAAAATATAATCATAATTCCAGACATAAAGATTATGATCAAGAAAGACAATCATGGAGAGAAAGAAATAATCATAATTCCAGACATAGAGATTATGATCAAAGTAGACAATCATGGAGAGAAAAATACAATCATAATTCCAGACACAGAGATTATGATCAAGAAAGACAATCATGGAGAGAAAGAAATAATCATAATTCCATAAATAGAGATTATAATCAAAGCAGAAGATCATGGAGAGGCAAATACAATTTTGACTCCAGAAAAAGAAATTATGATCAACCATGGAGAAAGAATGAAAACCAAGACATGAATGATAGAAAAATAATAAAGTTAAATCGAGCACAGACAGAAACTAGTGATATTTTAGCCACTATTAAAAATCAAGTATATGATAAAAGAAATGAAGACCATAGTAGCAGAGAAAGAGATGGTACTAGTGTATCTGAAACTATTTGTGTGAAATCATCTGAATTAGGAAGAACAATTGGTTGTGTATTAAGCCAAATCAAAAACTTTACAGATAGAGACAATATTTTTCAGATAAAAGTTTCTGACAGTGACTCATCTGGTCCAAATTCTATCGAACTATCAGGAAGCAAAAATGACATCTCAAAAGCTAAGAAACTGATTCAAGATGCTGGAATTGATATTATGAATGAACATAATCGAAGTCATGGTTGCTGAATTATTTAACATTTAACAGTCTGAAGAAACATTCAAAGCCCATCGATTTGAATTCATACTCGTCAACTGAAGAATGACTGTATTGAACTAGGCTATGCTATTAGCCGACTACAAATTTGACATTAAACCTGTGAAGGGAAAGGACAATGTGGTTGCAGACATATTAAGTAGAATGACAATAAATACAGACATTCTGTGAATTCCTAATTGATAAAAACAGGGACTTTCTTAATATTAGTCTGTGAATTCCTCAATGATAAAACCAGAGACTGTATTAAAAAGACATTCTGTGAATTACTAAATGATAAAATAAGAGACTGTTTTAACATTAGTCTGTGAATTCCTAAAGGATACAAACAGAGACTGTAATTATATTAATATTTTTATTTGTTGAACAATGGACAAGGAACAGTGTTTGAATTCCATTGGATTATTAGTTAATTTTAATAATATTGAGTGTTTAAATATTTTAGTTACACAAAATTACAGATGTGTTAAAATTTTCAGTTTCCATTTTTTCAGTACAGGTAGACTGTTGCAGTCCTACAGATTTTTTCTTATTGATTCTATATCCAGAAGTTGTATGTAAGAAAATGAATGTTCATTGATGATACATATTTGAAATTTGAATATAGATATAGATTGATTTGATTTTATGAAGACCAAAAATGTTGTATTTCATAAACATTTTTTTTAAGGATGGGGGTGAATGTCACATCTGATTAACATAATTTTGTGACGTAAGGTCACATGAATGGTGGACGCGGGAAGAAAGGAGCATTTCTATTGGTTGAAAGTGTTGGGCGAGGAGTTGGGTGTAGACTTCCGTCGAGGAAGGTTGTGTGATGAATGAATCAAGATTTCCACGTTATATTACCTCAAATTATATCTGTGTATATATATATATATATATATATATATATTAAAGTTGTTTTGGATAAACGAATTCTTCAGTGAATTATTGTACACAAGATTAATTACTGTGAGAACGCCTACATAAAAGAGTATATAAAGTTATCGTTACACTGGTGAGAAACTTAACCCATGTATCATGTGATGGTGAGAAGCATCACCCGTGTATCATGTATATACTAGTGAGAAACATCACCCGTGTGTCATGTGCTGGTGAGAAACATCACCCGTGTATCATGTACTGGTGACAAACATCACCCGTGTGTCACTTGCTGGTGAGAAACATCACCCGTGTGTCATGTGCTGGTGAGAAACATCACCTGTGTGTCATGTGCTGGTGAGAAACATCACCCGTGTATCATGTACTGGTGAGAAACATCACCCGTGTGTCATGTACTGGTAAGAAACATCACCCGTGTGTCATGTGCTGGTGAGAAACATCACCCGTGAGTCATGTGCTGGTGAGAAACATCACCCTTGTGTCATGTGCTGGTGCGACTCAACACCAGTGTGTCATGTGCTGGTGAGAAATATCACCCGTGTGTCATGTGCTGGTGAGAAACATCACCCGTGTGTCATGTGCTGGGGAGAAACATCACCCGTGTGTCATATGCTTGTGGGAAAAATCACCCGTGTGTCATGTACTGATGAGAAACATCACAACTTGATATGGACCAAAATAAACGTGTCCCCTGTTTTAGACTCACTGGTGTAACAACTTGATATTGGACCAAAATATACATGCCCCCTGTTTTAGCCTCACTCGTGTATCAACTAGATATTGGACCAAAATAAACATGTCCCATGTCCTAAAGCCATAGGATAACAACTTGATATTGGACCAAAATAAACGTGTCCCCTGTTTTAAATCCACTGGTGTAACAAATTGATATTTAACCAAAATAAACATGTCCCCTGTTTTAGAATCACTGCTGTAACAACTTATGGACCAAAATGTGTTGTTTGAAATTATTGTCAATAAAAACCCATATCGGTTTTCTGAGAGTGACTCCCCCTGTTTCCAAAATGGAGTTGCTTTTAATGCTTTGACACACTTCTGTGTGGCTCAGTGCAGACCGTTCTGCTGTAAAATGGTAAGTAATTAGGCATAACACTCACTTATGTAACATACCAATTTACCTAAAATTATACCTTAATGTATATTAACAATGGATCAATATAACAGGGCATAACGGTAGTTCAAATAAAAATATAAGCTTATTTTCATTCTCTAAAATCTTGGGCTAAAATGTTGTTGAACTTGTAAAATTTTCACTGGTGTAACACTCACTGATGTAACGGTAAAATATCGTTACACCAGTGAAAGGACTGTTACACCAGTGAAAGGACTGTTACATCAGTGAAAGGACAGTTACACCAGTGAAAGGACTGTTGCGCTAGTGAAAGGACTGTTACACCAGTGAAAGGACTGTTCCACCAGTGAAAGTACTGTTACACCAGTGAAAGGACTGTTACACCAGTGAAAGGACTGTTACACCAGTGAAAGGACAGTTACACCAGTGAAAGGACTGTTGCGCTAGTGAAAGGACTGTTACACCAGTGAAAGGACTGTTACATCAGTGAAATGACAGTTACACCAGTGAAAGGACTGTTGCGCTAGTGAAAGGACTGTTACACCAGTGAAAGGACTGTTCCACCAGTGAAAGTACTGTTACACCAGTGAAAGGACAGTTACACCAGTGAAAGGACTGTTACACCAGTGAAAGGACTGTTACACCAGTGAAAGGACTGTTACACCAGTGAAAGGACTGTTATGCCAGTGAGAATTTGTCATTTTTATCTGATTTGATAAATAATATGCATCATGTCTAATAAAATTTTAGATCTAGACCTTTCTTGTTTGCCCAGATATTATTACTTATTGTTATTTTATTGAATGAGGACAGTAGATTAGTAATATTCATTGTTTGTAGACCAACACTCTACTTATGTTTTATATTACGAACAAATTCTGCTTTAAAAATATTTATATTATTTTGTGGAACACTAGGGCCATAATTTAGCCTTACAATGAGGAACTTTCAGATATATTCACAACTTTTGGTTTCTTTCTCCAGGAGAAATCCAATTCCAAGGCATTGACAAACGTGGAACGCCAACGTTTGTACCGTGAAAGGCGAAATGCTGACCCTCAGTTGCTTGCAGCCTATCTTCAACCCAAACATGAAAAAGTATGAAAAGGACAAGGAGACAGGAACAAGAAAGCTAGGGAAAGACATGACACCACGGGAACATACGAAATAAAAGAAAGTTTGGAGGACTAGAAACCAAAATAGTAGAATGAAAAGACAAGCACAGTTAATATTGGATACAAAATCTAAATTCACAAATAACTATTTTATTATTTATCAGAATTCTTTCTGATTAACATTAATTAGGTTGTGTAGTGATTTATTATAACGATTTTTACCTTACTATTTGCTTATAAACATACTTTAATGAACATAATTGGTTATTGTTATTCTGAATGTTGTGAACTTTGTTATTTAAACACCCACTGATAGCCTTTGTCATTTATTGCATGTCTTATTTTTTATTATAATCAAATTAGTTGTTTTAAAAAAAATAAATATACATATATTTTGGTTTTAAAAAACCTATTTTTCAGTCTTTGTGTGTACTTTAATGTTGCGTTACACCAGTGAAATTGAAATGCGATGAATGACCTTTAGACCGTTACTGTAAAACAAAAACACGGATGTTAAGGTCTAATTTTTAAAAAATATATTATTTAAATGGTCACTGATTACTATCATAAAGAAACATCACACGGGAAATAACTTTAATTTTTTAAATTTCACTGTGCAATAAACAACACGTAAAAACAAAGTTTTTTTTAATATAAATCCCTTATATATGAGACATAACTAAAAGTATTGATTATGTACAAACCCGACAGACATTTACAGACTGAAACTGAGTGAACTCCTCTTGATGTAATACACGGGATATGGTCATTGATGGCTGGTGTGAACTCAGGTGACACGTGGATGTCAACAATAGCTGACGGCTACATAGAGATACATAGAGATAAACTAAAAATGCATCAATTTAATTACGGTACATTCGATCGATCTGCAATTGTGATACAAAGCATTGTTAGGTGACACAAGCTTATGTGCAAAATTTCAGCTCGATAGCATCACGGGAAGTGGGTCACTTTTTACTTTTGTTTTTCCGCCCGCCCGCCCGACCCTCTTACCGCTAGCCCACGACAGACAAGACGGTGAAGTTATTATGAGGGATTTAAAAATGCATATAATAATATTTTTAGTCTTACTTTCTTACGCCGTTAATATTTACTCTAATTCGTGATTAAAAGAATTGATTTCTCTTTTTTTAAACACATTTTTATGTCACTAACTGTTACATTTATTAGAGCACTGTAGGTACTTTAAATTGTTTATACAAGTACTTTAGATTGTTTTGATGTATAGTGTTACTGTAATTGTACATACCTTTAAAAAAATACAATTACACCAAATATGAATTAAAATGGTTTAAATTTTTTAATTTATTTGAAGGTTAAATCTCTGAGAACCCTGAGCTTATTTCTCTGCAACTAGACGGTTCAATCTGGTGGTTATAGGAGACAATGACACCCGAAGTGTGCTGCTTATGTCCAGTTTATTCCGGAAATGACAAACAATTGCTATGGTGGCAATCTCAGAATATTCCGCTTTGACCTTCACCCAGAAGACTATAAGAGTTTCTTTCTCGAACATTATTTTAGGCCGACGCCAATTGCACCCTTGAGTAGTTGAACTTCTCCTTGCACAGACATGCAAGAATCGCCTGGTCTGTTGACAAATGGGTCAAGGATCCAGACCATACCAGTTCAAGGGTCTCTTGGGGTTTGGAAGTAGCGGTCAGACTCTAATAAAAGCTAAAAATGGTGATCGTGCACCAACTGGGACAATGAATGATCAGATTGCGTCTAGCTAGAATTCCCGCTAATATTTGAAACCAATAGAAACAGTCTATGTTCAAGCACTGCCCCTACAACTCTAGTTTGGCTGTAAACGTAGCTACTCTGTGTGCCAACATGAAAACAATTGTCATTTTCTCTTTGAAGGCACAGATTGAGTTCATTGAGCTGGCTGCGTATGTCACACAGGTAACCCAGTTTTGCGACCAATATCTTGACAATGAAATGTTCAGCCAAATTTAACCTAAAAGGTGCATGTGGCCGTGTTTATTTGTGAGTTGGGGGAAGGTGTTGATAATCTCTTGTTTTAACAACAGTCACAGCCAGTTAACTAATCTCTTGTGCGTGTTGTTTTTTGGACGAGCGGGGCATTTATATTATCTTCGTTTAACAACAATCATAGACAGTTAACTACGGCATTAAAAAACCAGTAATCATATAAAGAAATTTAATTTAATTTTTTTCAATATTGTGTGGGTTTTTTTTGTGTGTATGTGTCAATTTTTTTTAATTGTTCTTATTTTGTATTGAATATACAACTTAAATAGGCAATTTAAAATTCAAGCTAAAATGTTGATGCTTGACTTATATATTAAATCTTATTCAAAAAAATTCTAAAACGACGTGTTTATAACAACGTAATATTTTATAATATAGAGAGATATTTAAACATCGTGACATATTTCATACACATTTGGTTTATCCTAATTTTTTGTCTGATCTACCAATGGCCTACCATAAATAGATTAACTAATTACTGAGAGTCCTCGGGAAACGCCGGTCCCGACTTACGATGCTTCGTGGTTACGAATGCCCACCCACGCCCCAACAAAAATACATAAAATAATATTATACATTATTTCGTCTTACGCCGTTAATATGTACTTTAATTCATCGGGTAAGGAATTGTTCTCTCTTTTTTAAATCCTTTATATTAACTAGTGGCGTTTGGTGGATTGCTTGATTGGCGAAAAAACTTTGGATCGAGTTTTAGCCCACTTCCCCATATGCTGAAAGTTTCCAGACATACTCGTGGCGACTATCAAAATGATCTATCAAAATTTCAGATCGATCGAATGTACTGTAATTAAATTAATGAATTTTTAGATAACTGTATTTATCTCTTAATTGCATGTATATATTTGTGCTAGAGTGTCGCAGTTAGTATTATATTGTACACCCTTTTAATACTTTACTGGGAAAATATTGAATTGGGATCGGACACCAACGTAATTGGGAATCAAGTTGGACCAGAAGGTCCAACTACATAACCATGTACGTGAATTGTGCGCCAATGTCACAGCTAAACTGTCCCTGGTGAAGAAACTGGCTAGCACTAGTTGGGGGGTGGACGCAAGATTACTGAGAGCTCTCTATCTCGGTAGCGTGAGGGGTGCCATTGACTACAGCCTCCCGGTCCAGGCCTTTGCGAGCCGTACGCCTCTAGACGGACTGGATCGAATACAAAACCAAGCTCTACGTTTTGTATGCGGGGCGTTATGTACGACACCCACAGCCGCTGTAGAAATTATGTAAACGTGGAACCACAGGCGATAAGGCGAGAATAAAAAAAACACGTAAAAAAACAATTTTATGACTATAAATCCTTTATGTACGAGAGGTAACTAAAAGAATATTCATTATAATACGCAGCGCAAGACCATCCAATTATACAAAATTGTAGTTGTGTCGTAAAACATGTTTAATATAATGCGCACCGATCAGGAATATGTTTATAAAAAGTGTTGTCAATGAAATACGCACCTTATTGCGCGACAGAAAGGTTGTTCAATATAATGCGCACCCTTACACTCTCTCTCAAAAAATAACATTATACATAGGATAAAATAAAATAATCTAAAAAATCAATAATTTAATTACGGTACATGCGATCGATCTGAAATTTTGATACATTGTTTTTATCATCGGTACAAAATTGCCTGCATAAAATCAGCTCTTTAGCTTACCAGGAAGTGGGTTAAAAATGGAACCAAAGTTTTGGCGACAAGCAAGCAATCAAGGGTTCAACCAGACACCACGAGTTAATATAAAGGATTTAAAAAGCAATCATGACCATGGTGGAGCGTTACCGTAGGTTGGAGCATGACGAACCTTGCTACTAATTACAAGACCGATGGGTAAAGAGGACCCGACTGAAAAGATTGTTGTTTATTTTTTTCAAAGATATTTTAGCACATGTTATTACACTTTGCACATAAAAAAAAATTACGAGCACTATCTGAGTACAAATTTTGTAAAAACAGTTGATCACACACGAAAACAATACGCTAACAGCCCAAGTGCTTAACACAGTAAATTACATCGTGCGGAAGTGCCGGCTCACAAATGAATTTCCAGGAAAATGGACTTTCCCTTTCTGCGTCACTCGTTATGCGAATCTTCGCTCGTTAATGGAGCACATTTTTCACCAAAAAAGTGCTCGTTATTCGAAAAACACGTTATGACAGTTGCTCGTTATGAGAGGTTTGACTTTATATACATATTTGAAAGAATTACTCTCCGTCTGCATTATGAGAGGTTTGACTGTATATATATATTTGAAAGAATTACTCTCCGTCTGCGTTATGAGAGGTTTGACTGTATATATATATTTGAAAGAATTACTCTCCGTCTTTGTTCGACTCCCCCCAACCCCATCCTCTCTGCGCCACATTTTCTAAAGTCGTCCAGCAACCGGGTGTACCACAAATATCACCTTAACCACCATGACCTTCTCTCTCTGTCTCAGTCTGGCTCTCTGTCTCTCTATGTGTGTGTCTTTATCTATCTATGCATCTCTCTTTCTCTCTCTGTATGTGTGTCTCTCTCGTTGCCTCTCTCTTATTCTCTCACTGTGTCTCTCCATATCTATCTGTCTTCAGTCTTTCTCTCTCTGTCTCTTTCTGTCTCTCTCTGTCCCCCTTTCTTTCTATTTCTCTGCCTCTTTTCCTTTCTTTATTTTTCTCTCTATCGCTATGTCTCTTGGCCTCTCTCTGTCTCTGTTTGTTTCTTCCTTTCTTGGATTGTGTCTCTGCGTCTCTCTCTCTCTCTATATCTCTTTCTCTCTCTCTCCGTCTCTCTCTATATCTCTCCTTCTGTCTCTCTCCGAATCTCTCTCTCAGAATCCCTCTCTCTGTCTTTATCTCTTCATCTCTCGCCCCCTCTCTCTGTCTCTATATCTTTCTCTCTTTGTATCTCTCTCTTTTTATTACTCACTTTCTCTCTCTCTCTCTCTCTCTGCCTCTCTCTCTGTCTTTATCTCTTTCTTTCACTCTTTCTCTGTCAGTCTCGCTGTATCTTTTTCTTTCTCCCTCTTTTTGTCTCTCTCTCTCTATCTCTCTTTCTCTCTATGACTCTCTCTCTCTGTCTGTAACTCTCTCGTTATATATCTCTTTTCACCTTAATGCTTTGTATCTCTCTTTATTTCTCTCCCCTTCTCTCTCTCTGTCCCTATCTCACTTTGTCTCTATCTCATTTTCTTTCTCCCTCTCTCTTTCTCTCCCTTTCTTTGTCTCTATCTCTCTATCTCTTTGTCTCCCTCTATTAGTCTGTCTTTGTCTTTCTCCCCTGTCTCTCTGTCTCTTTCTTTTACTCCATTTATCTATCCCTCTATCTCCCTCCGGATGACTGCATTATGAATGTTACATAATTCCACAACGAATTATTTTCAAATCACCTACCCCGCCCCCTTATTTTTTTAACTAGCTTTGGACAGTTTGTGTCACGTGGTGTCTTTATAATAAGGTGTGCAAGAAGGGTAAGAATTCTCCAAATAATGTTACTACTGACGTAACGTCATCACTGTTTGTGTGTGTGTGTGGGGGGGGGGTGGGGGTGAGTGGGTGTTGATAATTTCTTGTTTTAACAACAGTCACCCCCCGCCCCCTCTCTGTTGAATACTACATTTAAAAGACAATCATCGTAAATGGGTATTTCACTGTTGTTGCGTTCTGGGATCTGGATAATTTAAGACGAAGTCTCGACTCTTGTTCACTGTATGCTTCAAGCCTTTATTCATTCAGCAATATATATTACATCAACAGATTCAGGTACACGACGTAATCTAGTAACAATGTCCACTCACTCCTACGTGCATAAACGGACTCTCTGTCCCTAATACGCTGAACACTCGAGCCACCTCGATGTGTCCCCAGCTATCAGAGCCAACGCTCTATATCCTAATGGCTAGTCCTAACAAGGACTATGGACCTCTGCACTCGGTCAGTATTCACATGTCTCTCTTCTCTCAGTCTCACACATGTAATATATATTGCTGAATGAATAAAGGCTTGAAGTATACAGTGAACAAGAGTCGAGACTTCGTCTTAAATTATCCAGATCCCAGAACGCAACAATGGGGTCACGTCCGAGGATTTTCTGGAGGCTCTTGTGGATGGTACGTCAAGTCACAGCATCTAAGTGAGACAGCGTCGACGGTCTTTTCAACGAGACACCCAGTGTCCAGGCTGTCGGATCGTTGGTGTCCAGAGTCCTGTGTGTGTCGGTGAACGAGTGCCCGACAACAAGTCATCCGCCTTATCGTTCGCCTGAGTGTGACAGTGGCTTTCCTAGCACTAGCCGCAATGTGGACTACACCATTGTGTGTAAGCGCTGCTCCACCTAATACATTGGTGAGACGGGTAGAATCCGTTCTTGTCATATCTCGGAGCAGTGTCCTGTGTCCAATATTCCCTCTAAGGTTCGTTGGTCCGAGTGCAACGTACAAACACTTGTGTGCAAAGTTGCACAGCATTCATTTTTTGTGCAATATTCTACAAAATCTGTTTCTCAGCTATAACAAACTGCTGCGCGTCGTCGTTCAGATATCTGCGCTGCCGCGCAGCCACGCACCTTAAAGTGAACATTGCCCGTGACCCGACATTTCAATGGACGCGATAATATAGTTTTTGATGACCTGTCTGTCACCGCCATGGTGACGTCACATTTCTTAAACACCCCGCTCCCCCACGTCACATATCGTCATAAATGCGTGACTAGGCAAGTATTTATTTATTTATGTAGGCCTGCATTCTAATATCGTAACATGCGTGAAGCCATGTAAAACTTCATTAAATAAATAACTTGTAAGCAATCAAATATTTAAGTGGAACTTCTATTTAAGGTTGTGCATTTTGACCTGAGGTCACAATTCTTAAACTCCCCCCTCCCCGTCGTCACACATCGTCACAAATGTGTGACCCCCTTCCCCGCAAGGTGCTTGACGTCATTTATGGACGGCCCCTTGCCCCACTGTATGACTGAGATTATTTTCACCAGATTCCCATTTATAGTAAATAAAACACTACCAAGGGGCGTCCATAAACGACGTCACGCGATTTTTGTCTCTTTTTCACCTCCTCCTCCCTCGTCACATGCCGTCATAAAAAATTAGACCAACCTCCGATATGACGTCATATAGCTTTCCCCCCCCCCTTTCCACTTCCATTAGAGAAGTATTTCCTATTTAAAAATTAGCATGTTTCAAATCACTTTTTTCGTCAAATTAGTACATATTTAGTTTAGTGTAAGGCTGCACTCTAATATCGTAACACGCGTGAATCGATGTTAAAAAAGTCACTAAATACACTATAAGCAATCAAAATATTTAAGTGGAACTTTTATTTTAAGTTGCGCATTTTGATGTGACGTCATAGTCTTAAACATCCCCCAACCTTCTTTTTCCCCTCACCACAAACGTGTGATCACCCCCCCCCCACTCCGGTGCGTGACGTCATTTATGGACGGCTCCCAAGTTGATATTCATGTACTTTTTAAGTTTAAGCAAGGACCTCTTTGGACGGCTGACTGCAAGATACGTATTAGTGTCTTTTCGTTAAGGGTCTTAAAAGACACCTCGCACAAATTCCCACTTTTTTATTATTTACCCTTCTATGCAATAATCTCTAATAATCTTTATTTGTCAAATTTGCTCCCCTCCCACAGACGTGAACTTTAAGTTATGGACAGTCCCCTAATTTAAAGGAATTCCCGCGAGAAACTTTCAAATTATCCAACTAAAGCTAAAATAAAATCCCTATTTCTTCCCAAAGTCGAAAGTTCTTGAGAAATTAATTAAAGAAAAATATTTAGAACATTTTTTATGTGACGTCAGACTAATTACCGTATTTTCACGCATATTCCCCGCACACGCAGATAACCCGCCCACGCATATACCCCGCAGAATTTTTAGATCCTGTAAAAAAATTGTGGTATAACCCGCCCACGCTTATACCCCGCACAATCATATCACGATGAACCACTCTAGGAGATTTACTTACCGTACTATATTTTCACAACTCCATCAATACCATGCATACAAAAATATCTCTTATTACTTAAAAAGTAATTGTTTATTTTAATAAAAATATTATAAATAATTATAAAATTATAATTTTGATATTTTATTCGATTGGCTAAACGTAAACAAGTGTGCACTTTTTTTTCCGGTACACCGTACTCTCAGACAACTGCAGTCGTTATACAAAATATTCGATTTACGACATGAACTAGAATTGCTTCCAAACCTGTTTAAACTGGACTATTCGATTCCGAGGTTAACCGGGGAGACGCGTATAATACCAGAAGTTATACAGAATCTAATTTTATATTCGTGTTTTGCAAGTAATAGCGCCATTGATGCATTATTCAGTAAAAAAAAATTCAGATACCCCGCCCACAGAGATACACCACAGGGGGGGTGCGGGGTTTTTTATAATCTGGTATAACCCGCGGGGAATATGCTTGAAAATACGGGGTAAATCTCCTTCCCCCACATCTTCAGAATAAAATGACCCCCACCCCTTAATTTCCCATTACAAACTTTTTATTTTTTTTAACATCTCCAGAAGTTTCTTCGACGCCAACAAATTTTCACCTTTATTATTATTAATAAATTAATGACTCAATGAAATATTAATATTTCTTGTTTCATCAATGGTTTCTGGATACTTTTAAAAAAAAACATGTTCAGTAAGTAAATTTATTTTAGCATGTGTCTTTCCATGTAAAAAAATCTGGCAAGCAGGGTGTTAGATAAACAAAATGGATGTATCCTACTCCGATTATGCAGCGTCAAGAGCCGAAAAATGCCATACAAATTAAAAAGCTTTAAAAATTATAGTTATAATAGCTAAATTATAAGATATATTAATGCATTTAATAGATTGAAAACAAAAGTTCTAAAGAGAAAATTAAAATTCGATGCGATATAATATACGTGCCAAAACTGCAGGATTAACCATTAAATGCTTCATTCCGTCTTACGCTGTTAATGCTTACTTTAATTCATGTGGTAAGGATTTGTGCTCTCTTTTTTATATTAATATTTAATCTAATTCGTGTGGTAACAAATTGTTTTCTCTTTTTCTAATACTTTTTTTAACATCATGAAATGTTTCAATTTTTATAGCACTCTGCGTACAGTCCTTTACCATTTTCATTTTTTAATATTCCAACTTACACTGAAAATCGGGGCACGACGCGTCTTAAGAACAGATCAACGTCATAACCCGAAAACCCCGTGTGTTGAGGAACTAGGCTCCAAACTTAATTTAAAATGGGACCAGATAGAGGCCCTCTATATTTCAGAAATAACAGCTCGTTGTTACTTAAACCTAAAAGTGGGTCAAGACAGTCCCAAGCCTTCTCGTCTTCGAAGGGTACACCAGAATCCACCTGCACTAGGTCCCTACTAATCTTCACTATAAGCTGCGCAGCCATGAAGATATCTGACCGATGTCGCGCAGCAGTTTAGAAATGCAGCGCCGCAAAATTTGTAAAATATGGAACATAAAAAATTGTGGCTGTGTAACTTTGCACACACGTTCTATTACTTTGAACACGGGTCCAATGAACATTAGAGGGAAAATTGGTCCCTACCATACTAGGCCAAGAAAAGGATTGTTGGATATCGCACATCATCCGTGTGTCATGTGTTGATGAGAAACATCTAACGTGTGTCATGTTTTGGTTAAAAAAGAAGTTCAGGCCCCAAATCCCCCTTCCCCCCTTCTCCACCTTACTTACTCTCGGGAGTCAGTCCACATAAAGAATGAAATTGAACTGAAATTAACAAGTTAATCTATTGACACCCCACGCCCTCACACAGAGACCAACACAAGTGAATCTATTGACACCCCACGCCCTCACACAGAGACCAACACAAGTGAATCTATTGACACCACACGCCCTCACACAGAGACCAACACAAGTGAATCTATTGACACCCCACGCCCTCACACAGAGACCAACACAAGTGAATCTATTGACACCCTCACACAGAGACCAACACAGGTGAATCTATTGACACCCCACGCCCCCAATCAGAGACCAACACACAACACAACAAAACGTGTGTGTCCTTAAAGTGAGCGAGTACATTCTAATTTTCTTTATTTCCGGAAAGTATATTTTTGTTAAGACTAAATCTCTGTCATCTTTTGACTACCCCACTACCAGCACCTGTATTTATTTTCGTGTGTCCAACTCAAACTAATATCTCTTTAACCATTACCGTCTCTCTCCCTCTCTGTCTCTATCTCTTTTATTCGTTCTCTCTGTCTCTATCTCTCTCTCTCTCCCTGTCTTTCCCTCTTCTCTCACTATGTCTGTTCATCTCTCTCTGGCTCTCTCACGTTCTGTCTTTTCATATGACCCCTTTTTCTTTCCCTTTCCTTCTGTCTCTTTTTCCCTCTCTGTCTCTTTATTTCTCTCGTTCTCTCTCTGTCTGTCTCTCTTTCTTTCTCTATATATCTCTCCCTCTCTATCTCTCTTTCTCTCAACGACTCTTTCTCTCAGTCTCGTCTCTCACTCACGCTGTCTCACTCTCTATTTATATCTTTCTCTCTCGATGTCTCTCTCTCTCTGCATATCTCTTCTCTGTCTTTCTTTCTTTCTCTGTCGTTTTGTTTCTCTTTCTTTCTCTATCGGCCTCTTTCCCCATTTATCTCTCTTTCTCTCAAGGACACGTTCTCTATGTCTTCGTTTATGGCTCCCTCTGGCTTTCTCTCTATCTTTCTCTCTGTGTGTCTTTTTTTCTAAAACTCTCTCTTTTCGTCTATCTGTTTGTCTTTCTCTGTCTCTTTGTCTCACGCTCTGATTCTTTATCTATCTCAATCTCTATCTGTTTCTCTCTCTCTCTCTCTCTTTCAATCTTTCCCTCTTTCTCTCTCTCTCTCCGCGGAAGACTTCATAATAAATGTGACATAATTCGGCAAGGAATTTTCTTCAAATCACCTACCAACGCTCCCGTTTTTTGTTGTAATTAAAATTTTACAACGTACGTCACATGAGTGTCTGAGCGCGTGTATGTGATAGGAAAGTGACCAGGTATCTTTATAATAAGGTGTGCAAGGGGGGTACGAATTCTCCAAAGAATTTTTTTACTGAAGTAACCTCATCACTTTTTGCTTGTTTGTGTGTGCGTGCGTGTTTGTGTGTGTGTTAGGTAGCTCTTGATAAACATCTTATTTTAACAATAGTCAAAGCCAGTTAACTAATGCATAAATAAAAATCAAGTTATCGTATTAAGTGAGTTACTTTAATTTTTGAATTTTTTTTTGGTCTAAAAATATGTATTAAAATGTATTTGTCCTTTTTTTGTATTAAATACATATTTTTATGATAATTTATAAAACTCAATCCAAAACATTGATGATTAACATATATAATATACATTATTTAAAAATTACAAAAACTTTGTGTTTTAAACAATCTGATATATAAATATAAAGAGAGAATTCACTTCCCCCCCAAACAATGACGAGTTTGTAATTTTCACCTATTTTTTGTCAGGTCTCGTGATGGCCTACCATAAATATACTGAAGTTATCACAGGGAATCAACTGGTTACCCCGGTCTCAACTTACGCTTCTTCGTGGTTTCGAACTCACATCCATACAGTGTCACCAGGGATATGTTTTTCAACCTAGATCTAGGTAATTTCAACCTTGTCTAGGTTGTTTATTTCAAAAATAGCCATAATTTGGGTTTTTCTTTAAAAGAATAAATAAAAGATGTTGAAGTACAAAAATTAATAAATATGTGGAATTAAAATCCTAAATAAATTCGATTTTTCAAGAAAAAAATTTAGCATTACGTATTTTTAGCCGCGCTATTATGTTACTTTATGATACCTAAGGGTCTATTGCACTGAATTTGTAATGTGGCGCCATCTGTCAAAAGAAATCTGGTACCAGATAAAACAGCTTGAATGACCCAAAATATTCAATTTTATTAAACTTCATAAAAAACTTAACAGCTATATCATTTTGTTCTGCCTTGTTTGAGAGAATATTCTCTCAAGTGTACATGGAATAGTCCTAAGATAATCTAATACAACCCTCAGCAAGATATAGTTATAAAAATACTTTTCTTATTCCGTGTGCAAGAACAAACTCATACAAATTCTCATTCTTTCCGTCCGGAATTAGGAAGTGAATGAGTTCACTGATCAAACGAGGAAAACCAAAACTCTATCAACATTTAAAACTCTATCAACATTTAAAACTCAAATAAAAATGCTGGACGAGACATAAACAATGGATAAAGGTAGGACTAAATAATCACCTGATAAAAGGACCGTATGTAGTAGATAAGATAAGAATGATTCCGAGAATGCTGATAAGATTGTCATTTATAAGGAAGATGAAATAAGTCGTGAATAAATGCAGATGTAAGTATGCTTTAAAAATAGTTTGTAGAACATACTAATACCTTAGGGGTCGTCCATAAACAAAGACAGGCGTCGGGGTGGGGAGTCACACTTTTGTGAGATGTGTGACAAGGGGGGGGGTTAATTGATAACTGTGACGCCACATCAAAAACTCTCAACTTCAAATGAAAGCTCCACTTAAATATTTGATTGCTTACAATTTATTTAATGACAATTTAAATGGTTTCGCGTGTGTTACGATATTAGATTGCAGCGTCACACTAAATACACACTTAAATGACAATAACTTGATTTGAAACATGCTCAATTTCAAATAGGAAATTCGGGTATTTTTTAAATATTTTTTTTTCGGGCGGGAGGGGGGGGGGTGTGACGCTTTGTGACGTCATTTTTGTTTATTTTTAGCGTGTCTATGTTATTTCTTTCGGATCTAGGTTTTTTTCGACGTTTTGGCTAGGTTTTTTTCCAAAATTGTCACTGGCAGCACTGGTCTAACGATTGCCTACCAAGAACAGAATAATTGTTAAGGTACTGGTTTGATATAGAATGGGACCAGATCAGTGCTGCCAGAGCTAGATTTTTCAACCTAGATCTAGGTGTTGTTTTTCACCTTTTCTAAGATTTTTATTTCATAAATATCCATAATGTTGGATTTTTCTTTAAGAAAGTAAATAAACGATGATAAATGAAAAGGAATTTAATAAATATGTGCAATTAATATGAAAAATAACTTCTTTTCAAAAAGAAAAAGAAAAAAAAACACATGAACCCAAATGTTTTGATTATAAATCCTTTATATTTGAGACGTAACTAAAAATATTGATTATTTTCAATATAATACGTACCAAGCCACAGGGTAGCATAAACATTTACCGTATTTACTCACATATAAGCAGAGTTTAGAACCAAAAAATAAAATACTGATATAAGGGGGTTGGCTTATAATCGCATAAAACAAAATGGACGCAAGGACAGACACTAAAATGTATTATTTTTTCTAAATATATACTTTGTTAATCATCATTTGTGAACAAATTATGAGCGGAGGTTCAGATATAATTATTGTAGGGCTGTTAACGATTAATTTAAATTTAATCTTTAACATTTGAAAGATAAACGATTAATTAATGCTTAATTTCAATTAAAAACAAAAATTGAAATTTATGCTGTTATAAGTAACATTTATTAAACGAACTTGTCGAAAATCGAAATAACACTGAAATGTCTTCTTTTATATGACATTTTTTAGCCAAAAGCGCAAACATACAAGTGTATTGACATTATTTGGTACAAGTGATGAGTGGGTCTTATTGACAATATAACCAGCTGAGCGCAACAATCGTTCACTTAGCTTTAGATTGTCTAGGCTGAAGTTTCTAATACTGTAGTGGATGTTTGGTTTGCAGGTAATATGTAAGCAAAGTATTAGAACCATGGTAGCAATGTTCCCTTTAAGCAGCGTGACTGCGCAGATATTTGACCGACGCAGCGCAGGAGTTTATAATCACCGCGCAGCAAATTTTGTAAAAAATTGCACAAAAAAGGACCTTGTGCAACTTTGCACATGTTTTTTTTTACTTTTGCACACGAACCATCGAAGCCTAGACTTAGAGGGAACATTGCATGGTAGGCAAACGATTTCTCTCAATGGAAACAATAACCTTTATAAACATTTTTAATATTCACGTCAGTCAATAGTTTAAAACCAAAATATTCGTGTAATCGTCCGGAAAGTAGTTTATATTTATCGACCGAAATATTTTACTTTTTGCTTCAAGTACATTATGTGTGGTGTGTCAATTAATCGTTAGAAAAATTTTAATCGTTAACAATTTTAACGATTAATTTGATAAATTAATCGTTAATTTCCGCAGCCCTAAATTATTGCAAATAATTTGAAAAGAGCAGAACACGTTTTTGTGTCATTCCAAAAGGTAAACAAACTGGTATGTAACAGAAAAGTAAGCATTTTACATCTTTAAAGTAGCAAATTTCTATGAACCAAAAATATGGAGTAAAGTTAGACCATTGTATGCTCAGCTTCTATGCGTTTTATTTTGCAAAAACTGGCCATTTAAAAGCAGTTTTAGGGGGTCGGCTTATATGCGAGTAAATGGTACAGATCGGAAAAATATGATAAAAGTATGTTTAATATAATACGCATCGCATGTTCAATATAATAGTCACTGTGCGACAGACTACCATAAATATTTACAATTTACAAAGAGATACCTAGAGATAAACTAGAAATTCGTTAATTTAATGACAGTACATGCGATCGATGTTACATTTTAATACTTCATTTTTATTGACGCCATAAGTCTGCCTGCACAATTTCAGCTCGATATGAATCGGGTAAGCAGGTTAAAAATTGATCTAACATTTTTGTGGCAAACAATCCTTGAGACGCCACGAGTTACGATAAAGGATTTAATAAGCCGTAGATTGCAACAGTATCTTCAGCCGCTTTGGCATTCTACATTATGATATCTATAGCTCTACCCAACTGAATTCGAAAGGTGGCGCTGCTGCGGTATCATATCTGAAGAAATCTGGTACAAGATAAAACAGCTTGTATGAGCCAAAATATTCAATGTTATTAGACTTTATAACAAACTTAACAGCTCTACCATTTTCTTCTACCTGCTTTGAAAAAATATTCTCTCAACTATACATAAGACCAAAGATAATCTAATACAAATCTAGTAGAACATACCAATACCTTAGGGGACGTCCATAAATGATGACGTGGATCTGGTGGGGGGGGTCACACTTGTTGTGTGATGTGTTACAATGGGGATGGTGTGTTTAAGAACTGTGACCTCAAATCAAACACGCGCAACTTTAAATGAAAGCTCCACTTCAATATTTCATTACTTAACTAAATGACCTTTTAGAATAGCTCAAGGTGTGTTACGATATTAGAATGCAGCCTCACACAAAATACAAATTTAAATAACGTTAAAATGATTTGGCAAATGTTCATTTTCAAATAGGAAAAATGGCTTTTTTTAGAGGGGGCGGGGGCTTAGAGACGTCATATTTATTTATTTTTAGTTTGTCTAGGTTTTTATTAAAAAATGTCACTGGCAGCACTGGATCAGATAGTGGCCCTCTATATTTCAGAAATACCAGCTCCCTGTTATTTAAACCAAAAAGAGTCAAGACAAAAGACACAATATTCCACCTGCACTAGGTTCTTACCATACTAGGATTGTTGGGGATCGCATATCACTTGTGCCATGTGCTGGGGAGAAACAAAGTGCAGGATTCAACCCCCCGCCCCACACACATTAATTAGTCCCAGGAGTTAGTTCACATATGGAATGATATTGAATAAAAATTAACAAGTGAATCTATTGACACCCCACGCCCCCACTTAGAGACCAACACACAAAACAACACAAGAAAACATGTGTATCCTTTGTGTAAGTGTGTAAATTCTAATTTTCTTTATTTTTGGAGTTTTTAAAATTATTTTAAAATAGAGAATAACTCCCTCCCCCCCCCCTTCAAACCCGCGCCATCTTTTCTATAGTCGGCGACGACCGGGTGTCCCACGAATATTGCCTTAACCACTACATTCTCTCTCTCTCTCTCTCTCTCTCTCTCTTTCTCTCTCTCTCTCTCTCTCTCACTGTCACTATCTCATTCATTCGCTTTCTCTATTTCTCTCTGTGTCTTATTGTATCTCTTTCTCTCTCTTACTGTATGTCCCTTGCTCTGTCTCTTTTTCTTTCTCTTTGTCTTTTCTACCCCTCAATCTCTCTCTTATCTCTCTCTCTTGATTTCTCTCTTTCTCTGTCTGTCTCCCTTTTTTTCTTTCTCTCTCCCTTTCTATCTCTCCTTCATTAAAGGAAACTTTATCTCGGTCTTCGTCTGTGGCTCACTCTGTCTCTTTCTGTATACCTTTCTCTCTGTGTGTGTGTCTCTCTCTCTCTGTAAATATATCTGTCTTTTCATCATTATCTTTATCTCTCTCTCTTGCTCTTTGTCTCTCACCCAATCTTTCTGCTTCTCTCTTTATCGCATTCTATTTCTCTCCCCTTTCTGTATGTTTCCGTCTCTCCGTTTCTCTCTCTCTCTCTCTCTCTCTTTCTGTCCGGATGACTTCGCACTGAATCTAACATAATTCTAGAACTAATTTTACTTCATATCATCTACCCCCGCCCATGCCCCTTTTTTCTAAGTAAATTTGTACAGTTTGTGTCATTATGTGTCTGAGTGTGTGTGCTTTCTCTGCCTCTCTTTTTCTTATCTCTTTGTCTCTCCCTCTCCATCTCTCTCTCACCCTGTCTTTTTCTCTCTGTCTTTGTATTTCTCCCCCTCTCTTTCTGTCTCTTTCTTTTACTATATTTATCTCTCTCTCTCTCTGTCTCTCTCTCTCGCTCCGGATGACCGCATAATGAATGTGACATAATTCCACAACGAATTATCTTCAAATCACCTACCCCCGCCCACTTATTTTTATAACTATCTTTTGACAGTTTGTGTCACGTGGTGTCTTTATTATAAGATGTGCAAGAAGGGTAAGAAAGTTCCAAAGAATGTTATTACTGAAGTAACGTCATCACTGTTTGTGTGTGTGTATGTGGGGGGGGGGTGAGTGGGTGTTGATAATTTCTAGTTTTAACAACAGTCACAGCCAGTTAACTACTACTTTAAAAAGCCAGTCATCGTATAATGAGATTTTATATGATTGTTTAAATAATGTTGTTGTTTTGTGTCAAAAATATTTTTTATTTAATTGTTCTCACTTTGTTTTGAATATACTCGTAAATTATACAACTTAAAATTCCAGCCCAAATATTGATGATTGACATATATATTTTATCTTATTCAAAACATACTAAAATAATGTGTTTATAACATTCTTAGATACTTATATACAGAGATAATTTAACTTGTAAGTACTTATGTGAATATACGTGATTGTTATTATTTACTGTCAGGTCTGCCAATGGACTACTATTAATGAACGTAAGCAATCACAGGCAGTCCTCGGGTTACGCCGGTCCTGACTAACGCTGCATCGTGGTTACCAATGCCTCCCCCACCCGGCCAATAAATATGCATCTTATTTATTTACGAGAGCAATGCCCGTGCGATGCTACGGGTAAGCACAATGAAAATAACTTTATTTGGATTTGAGTTTCACATTCCCCTTAATAATAAGTGTAAACGTATCAGGAAATTAGGGTAGTGATAAATCAAACCCACTTCTTTATAAAAATCACGATATGTGTGTCTAGAAAATAGAAGGTATGATGAATTTAAATATTTCCCATCAATTTTGGTATTTCTGCTTTAATAACGCACTCTTTTCTCGATATACTTTACCAGAATAACAAAGGTCCTTAACAGTTAAAAAAATCTAAAGGGCAAGGCTAAATTTCTTTTTCCATAAATCAAAAAATTAAAACAATATCTTTGATTCCTTTGGTTCTAGGGAAAAGCTCTTAAAATCACCCACTCCATTTTTTTAAGCTAAGTATGAAATTAGTTCAAGACGAATAGGATATTTTTTTTAGAATAGTAACAAAGCAATAAATTGGCAGATACTTGTTTCACTTAAATAACGGATTATTTTTCTTTGTATTTATATTCAAGCCTTTTTTCATTGTAGCTTTTTTAGCTTATAAAATGACATATAAGTTAGGGCTTAATATATAACATATATTATGTAGGCATTTGATTTTAAAAAAGAATAGTTTTTAAAAAATCAGTCTGTATACAAAATTTTATCCTCGTTGTATAATATTGCTCAAATAAAATCAAGTTGTTATGTCACAATATCAGTTGCTGTTAGTGTATTTTTTGCCAGAACAGGGGTAGGCACAATTAAAAAATAACTTTATTTTGTTTTGGGTCTCAAATTTCCTTTAAAATTGAATGTAAATGCATCATGAAATTAGGGTAGTGATAAATCAAACCATGTCTTATAAAATTCACGATATGTGTGTCGAGAAAATAGAAATTATGATGAATTTAAATATTAACCATCAATTTTGGTATGTCTGCTTTAATAACGCATGCTTTTCTCTATATAATATACTCCTACAGAATATGAAAGGTACTTAAGAGTTATAAAAATCTAATCGGCAAGGCTCAATTTATTTTCACATGAATAAAAAAAAATTAAAAATATATTTCCATATGATTCCTTTGGTTCTAGGAAAATGCTCAGAAAAACACCAATACCATTGTATAGTTTAAGCATGAAATTAGTTTTAGACGAATTAGTTATTATTTGAGCCAGATAATATTTATTTGAATATGTATGCTTAGTGGAGGGTGGAAATAAGGTTTACGGATTGCTATTTACTTTACACACGAATATTAACATAAAAACAATGTTTGTTTTTTTATTTAAATTCCTAGAGATTGATTTTCTAATAAATTGCATCATTTTGCAAGGAAACTATTGATTTTTTAAATTAAAAATTTAGACGTAAAATAAAAAACATTTTGGTGTCGAGATTAACTGAGTGTCAAAGTCATTGTTTAGATTTTATTTTCATTTGTGAAAAGGGAACAATGTAAAACGAGCAGCGCTTTATTTGATGTGATTGATTATTGTTTTTTATGTTGATATCCCTAGTTATGTGTGTGAATAAGTATGTGCATTCGTGTGTGTGTGTATGTTTGTACGTGTGAGTATGTGTTTTTATTAAATGTGAACTAAATGTTATGAAAGGGGTGCCATGCTTCTAACTCGACAATGTTAGATTAGTTCTTCAATATTGAATGCGATTATTTTAGGACGATTGCTTTCATAGATTGCTACAAGGGAAAATAAAGATTGAAAAGAACTTATCGGTTTTTCCTAAGAAGAAATTGTGTTTAGTTATAACATGCACTCGGTTAAGATTGGGACTAACTGGCGACACATTTTTATATATATATTAATTATGGAAACCTTTGTGAACTTTTTAAGGGTACTTCTCTTTGGTAATGGCAGTCGTCAATAACATCATCCAAACCTGGGTGGAACTAGCGCTATCTATAAGTTTTCGTATATCAACGTATATTATTGGAACTAGCATCACAAGAATGTGTCTTCTGTGGAAAAAATTCTGAAAAACAACACTATGGCAAGCTGGAATAGTTTTTGATAAAGTTCATAAAGCAGTCAATTTTATAAATTAAATATAAAGACTAATTTGAACAGTAAATTTCATAAAATAAATTTATAAATAGAAAAATGCACAACTTTTGGTACATGAAGAAAATGTTTATAAATATGCAAAGAAAAAAATATGTTTATTTAATGACAAAAGTATCTGCCAATGCGTGCTACATCAGTGCTTGAAGGAAAGATCACAGGAAGTCATTGAATATGAATTAATCAATTTTTAATGAGAGGATCAATCTCTCATCATCATATTTACCCTCAATTATGTATGACTGATTCACTTTGGCCTAACGCTAGGGGACATCACTCTGCTTTTTAAAAAATTGAAAATATAGACTTAAAAATCATAATCATTTTGGCTTCCAGATTAACATTAACCAAACAACGCACGAACTTTTGACGTCAGCAATTGTGTTGTAAACAGAAATTGGATTATGTTTAGTTATAATATGCACTGGGTTAAGATTGGGGCTAATTGGCGGCACATATATGTTTATATAGAGAGGAACCATTGTGAACTTTTGAAGGGTACTTCTATTTGGTAATGGCAGTCGTCAATAACATCATCCGAACCAGTCTGGAACTAACACTATCTTAGCAACTGTTAACATCCTTTTAAGAATAACTTAGCGAACCCCCTTTACGGAGCCTCGCACCTATTTGAGAAACACTGCCATAAACCAAGTCAGCTTTGTGAGAGATACAGCCATCTACTGATACCACCTGTGATCTGTTAGATAAGTATGATTGAAACCAAGTCAGAACTAAGCCAGAAATTCCAAAATAATTTTGCAGGTTTTTTAGCAGTGTTTGATGGTCGACGGTGTCAAAAGGCTGCACTAAGATCTAAGAGGACAAATATAGAGATTTACCCACTGTCCAGTGCGTGTAGGTGGTCATTTGTTACCTTCAACTGGCTGGTCTTTGTGCTGTGAGAAGGTCTGTAAGCCGACTGATTAGGACTTAGAAGAGTGTGGTCGTTAAGATAAGCGAAAAGTTATTTTAATGAAAGTTTTTCAATGACCTTCGATAAAAATGAAATATTAGACACAGGTCTATAGTTGTTTAAATTGTTTTGGTCTAACACTTGTTTTTTCAGCAAGGGTTTTATAACAGCAGATTTACATAAGGAGGGAAAGGTACCAGATGTTAAACTCTCATTAACTATACGAGTTATTGTTGGTAGTAAATGATCTAATGACTCAACCAATAGTGGAGTAGGGATGGGATCAAGAGAACAGGACGTTGGTTTCGATTTTAGAATAATACGTTTGACCTCATTTTCCGTAACAAGCTGGAACATGGCAAAGCTTGACCTCACAGCAAAAGAAGGAGATAAATTATGTGGTGGTAACACCGTTCTGTCAAGCTCATCACGAATTTTAGCAAGTTTGTTGATAAAAAAGCTAGAAAATATATCTGGTTGCTGATGCAAGGGATATACAGAGGGAAGGACCATAGCTTTACCACTACCTTTGTACAGTTTGTGTTCCCAGGTGTTTTTATAATAAGGTGTGAAGGGGGTGGGGAGTACGAATTCTCCAAAAAATGTTATTTAATGAAAAATTATGATCTATGTATGCTTGTGTGTGTGTGTTGGGGGGGGGGAGGGCGGGGTTCTTTAATCTGTTATTTTAACAAAAGTCACAGCGCGTTAACTAGTGCATTAAAAAAACTCATCGTATAGTAGGAGTTAATCTGATTTTTTCAATAATATGTTTTGTTTCAAAAATGTTATACTGTCCTTACTTTGTGCTGAATATACACCTAAATTAGGAAATTTAAAGTTGCAGCCCAAATATTAATAATTGAAATATATATTTTATCTTATTAAAAAAAATTAATCCACGTTTTTATAACATTCTTACTTATTTATATACAGAGAGAATTAAAAGACATGTCAAACTCATATCTTTCTCAGCATATGCATACCTATTTGTTGTCAGGTCTACCAATGGCATCATTTAAATAGAAGGAAGTGAATACAAGCAGAACTCGGCCTACTCAATTCCCAACTGACTCTGCTTCCTGTTTTCAGTTGTCACCCCTCAACCCATAAAAATATACATAAAATAATATTGTGGGCCATTTCGACTTACACTGTTAATGTTTACGTTAATTCATGTTGTAAGGAATTGTGCTATTGTTTTTTTTAAAATTAATATTGACTCTAATTCGTGAGGTAAAGAATTTTTTTATCTTTTTAAAATCTTTTTTGTGTTTAAATTTCATTAATTGGTTCGTTTTTTACAGCACTCTACGTAAGGTCCTTCAGAGTTTTTAGTTTTATGTTCCGAATTACACTGAAAATCGGGTTACGACGCGTCTTAAGAACGGATCAACGTCATAACCCGAAGAGTATTGAGGAACTAGGCTCCAAATTTAATTTAATATGAGACCAGATAGAGGCCCTCTACATTTGGGAAATACAAGCTCTTTGTTAGTTGAAAGTACAAACTGGTCAAGACAGTCCCCGGGCTTCTCGTCCACGAAGACACCATGATCCACCTGCACTAGGTCCCTACCAATCTTCACTATAAGCTGCGCTGCAGAGCAAATATCTGACCGATGTCGCGCAGCAGATTAGAAATGCCGCTTAGCAAAATTTGTAAAATATGGAGCAAAAAAATGAGTTGCTGTGCAACTTTGCACGCGCGTCTTTTTTACTTTGAAAACGGACCAACGAACATTAGAGGAAACATTGGTCACTACCATACTAGGGGAACATTAGAGGGAACATTGGTCACTACCATACTAGGCGAAGAAGTATTGCTGGGGATCGCACAACATCCATGTGTCATGTGCTGGTGAGAATCATCACCCGTCTGTCATGTGCTGGTGAGAAACATCGCCCGTGTGTCATGTGCTGGTGAGAAACATCACCTGTGTGTCATGTGCTGGTGAGAAACATCACCCGTGTAATGTGCTGGTGAGAAACATCACCTGTGTGTCATGTATTGGTGAGAAACATCACCCGTGTGTCATGTGCTGGTGAGAAACATCACCCGTGTGTCATGTGTTGGTGAGAAACATCACCCGTGTGTCGTGTGCTGGTGAGAAACATCACCCGTGTGTCATGTGCTGGTGAGAAACATCACGCGTGTGTCATGTGCTGGGGAGAAACATCACCCGTGTGTCATGTGCTGGTGAGAAACATCACCCATGTGTCATGTGCTGGTGAGAAACATCACCCGTGTGTCGTGTGCTGGTGAGAAACATCACCCGTGTGTCGTGTTCTGGTGAGAAACGAAGTTCAGGCCCAAAGCCCCCTCCCCCTTACCCTGAAAACTGTTATATAGACGGCAAGAAACCGGGTGTCCCAGAAATATCACCTTAAATATTGCCTTCTCTCTCACTGACTTAGCCTGGCTGTTTGTCAATCTCTTTCTCTCTGTGTGAGCCTTTATCTATCTCTCTTTTTATTATCCCTATATATGTCCGTCTCTCTCGCTTTCTCTTTCTCACTCTGTCTCAATCTATCTCTGTCTCTTTCGTTTCATCTCTCGTTATCTCTCCATCACTATCTGTCTCTCTCTTTCTGTCTGTCTCTTACTCTGTCTTTCTTTCGTTTTCTCTCTCTCTTTGTCGCTTTTGTCTCTCTCTCTCTCTCTCTCTCTCTCTCTCTCTTCACCTCTCTATCTCCTCGTCTCTCCCTTTCTGTATGTCTTTCTCTTTTTGACTGTGTCTCGTTCTTTCTCTCTCTCTTTTTCCCAATGACACTTTCTCTCTGTTTTCTTTTCTCACTTCCACTGTCTCTCTATATATATCTTTCTCTCTCTATGTCTCTTTCTGTATGTCTCACTCTTTTCCTCTAATTCTCTATCTCTTTCTCTCTGTCTGTTTTTGTTTTTATCTCTCTTTCTCTCTCTCTGTTTCTCTCTCACTCTTTTTTTCTCTCTCTCTCATTTTTTTCTTTCTATCTCGTTCTGTCTCTCAATCTGTTTCTCTTTCTCTCATTCTCTCTCTATTTTTTTCTCTCTTTGTTTTTTTCTCCCTCTCTCTCATTGCATTTTCTCTCTCTCTCTCTCTCTGTATCTCTCTCTTTTTCACTCTTTCTTTCTCTTTCTCTTTCTCATTCTCTCTCTTTGTATTCTCTCTCTCATTGTTTTTCTATCCCTCCGACTGTTTCTCTCTCTCTTTATATATCTCTCTCTTGCTTCCTCTATTTCTCTGTCTCCCTCTTTCTCTTTCTTTCCTTCTTTCCATTATTGCTGCCTGTCTGAGACTATTTCTCTCTCTCTATCTGCTTTCTTTTTCTCTGTTTCTCTCTCTCTGTTTCTCTCTCTCTGTGTTTCTCTATCTCTCTGTTTCTCTCTCTCTCTGTTTCTCTCTAACTCTGTTTATCTCTGTCTGTTTCTGTCTCTATTTCTCTTACTTTGTTTTTCTCTATCTCTCATTATTTTTTTATCTCTCACTGTCTGTTTCTCTCCCTCTCTCTGTTTCTCTGTCTCTGTCTCTCTCCCTCTCTCTGTTTCTCTCTCTCCCGATGACTTCCTAATGAATGTGACATAAGTCCACAACGTACTAACTCTAATTCAACTACCCCCGTCCCCCTTTTGTTTCTATCTAACTTTGTACAGTTTGTGTCACTGAGTGTCTGAGTATGTGTATGTGATAGGAAAGTGACCAGGTAACTGTAGAGTTTGAATCACTGAGTGTCTGAGTGTGTGTATGTGTATGTCATAGGAAAGTGACCAGGTAACTTTGAACAGTTTGTATAACTGAGTGTCTGAGTATGTATGTGTATGTGATAGGAAAGTGACCAGGTAACTGTACAGTTTGTATAACTGAGTGTCTGAGTATGTATGTGTATGTGATAGGAAAGTGACCAGGTAACTGTACAGTTTGTGTCACTGAGTGTCTGAGTGTTTTAACAACTATCTCAGCAAGTTAACAACTATCTCAGCAATTTAACAACTATCTCAGCAAGTTAACAACTATCTCAGCAAGTTTACAACTATCTCAGCAAGTTTACAACTATCTGAGCACGTTAACAACTATCTAAGCAAGCTACCAACTTTCTCAGCAGGTTTACAACTATCTCTGCAAGTTAACAACTATCATATCCAAGTAACAACTATCTCAGCAAGTTAACAACTATCTCAGCAAGTTAACATCTATCTCAGCAAGGTAACAACTATCTCAGCCGATTAACAACTATCTCAGCAAGTTAACAACTATCTCCGCAAGTTAACAACTATCTCAGATAGTTAACAACTATCTCAGATAGTTAACAACTATCTCAGCAAGTTAACAACTATCTCAGATAGTTAACAACTATCTCAGCAAGTTAATAACTAGCTCAGCAAGTTAACAACTATCTCAGCCAATTAAAAACTATCTCAGCAAGTTAACAACTATCTCAGCAAGTTAACAACTGTCTCAGCAAGTTAACAAATATATCAGCAAGCTGACAACTATCTAAGCAAGCTAACAACTATCTCATAAAATTAACAACTATCTCAACAAGTTAATAACTATCTCAGCAAGTTAACAACTATCTCAGGAAATTAAAAACTATCTTAGAAAGTTAAAAACTATCTCAGCAAGTAACAACTATCTCAGCAAGTTATCAACTATCACAGCAAGTTAACAACTATCTCAGCAAGTTAACAACTATCTCAGCAAGTTAACAACCAACTCAGCAAGTTAACAACTATCTCAGCAAATTAACAACTATTTCATAAAGTTAGCAACTATCTCAGCAAGTTAACAACAATCTCAGCAAGTTAAAAACTGCTTAAAAAAGAACAAGTAATCGCTCAAAGGGAGTTAATCAGATTTTCTCAATTAAGTTTTATTTTTAGTTTAAAACTTGTTTCTTTTAAAATTTAACTGTCCTCTATTTGTATTGAATATATACAACTTAATCTACATTTTAAAATTCAAGCCAAAATATTGATGATTGACTGATATTAAAAATCTTACTCAAAAGAAACGAAAACCACTTTTTTCTAACGTTCTAAGTTGCTTGTACCTTTTGAAATATACTACATATAATGCAATACCACTACACTGTGTATGTCATTCTTTGTCAGGTCTACCAACGGCGTACCATAAACATGCAGAAGTAAATATTTAGGTTATATACTTACAATTTAATTATAAATCATACCAGATAGAGCAGGGTTTCCTAACCAGTGGTGCATGATGCACCCCCAAGGGGTGCAGGAACGATTCATGGGGGAAAAATATAAGAAGGAAAGAAAAAAAACTGAAAATGTAAACCATAAGCAAAGCATGTCGCGTCAAAGGGCGCCCATATACAACCTTTTTGATAGATACTCGTCAGGATTTTCAGCACTTGTAAAGAAAGAAGTTCCAGATATTGTCACTACACTTTGTATCCTTTCATCGTCAGGCCCTGTCATGCAAAACTCTTCCTCCAACCTTGAAGTCAGTTCTTTCTACTGCAGTCCAAGTTGTACGTTTTATCCACTCACATGCCTTGAACCACCGCCTCTTCAAGTTGTTCTGTCAGGAGGTGGGCTCTAAGCATGAAGTTCTGCTCTACCACACTGTGGTGCGCTGGTTTTCCAGGGGAAAGATTCTTTCTCGGTTAGTAGAATTGAGAGTGGAGCTTGCCATTTTCTTGCGAGAAGAAGAGTTACCTTGCTGAGAAGTTTGAATGTCCAAATTTCATTCATTACTTGGCCTACCTGGCTTACATCTTCACCATCTTGAATGAGTTGAACACATCTTTTCAAGGACCTGCTGTGACTGTAATAGATGCTACTGAGAGATTGCAAGCATTCCTTAAGAAACTGCTACTATTCCAACGACGACTAGAAAAGTCCAACTTGACCAACTTTCCACTCTTGGATGAAGTTGTATTATCTGCTTCTTTCAAGCTAGGAAAAACCTTTGGATTCGCAATCCTTTTCGCTGTGACTCGGACAACATTGATGACAGTGACCTTGCTAAAGATGGCCGGATTGATTTGAGAATCAGAGAAGTACTGAGTACTGCCTTCAGTTGCAATACATCGATTGCATTTGGTGCGCCCAGCTAGATTCCTACCCACAACTAGCGAAAAAGGGCACATTTGCCACAACATATCTCTGTGAAGCAGGATTCTCCACACTTTTGACGATTAAACCCAAGGCAAGGAATAAGTTGAATGCAGAGGATGACATGAGAATTGCTTTGTCCAAAACAGTCCCCAGATTTAAATCAGTGATTGATCATAAAAATCAGCAGATCTCTCGCTAAATTCCCTGTTGCCTATTGTTGTGTTCCTAAAATAAACATAGTTTATTATGCATTTTCTGCAAGTTTTACGAGGAGGTGCATGAACGTTTTTGGGCATCTGAAGGGGTGCATGGAGCCGAAAAGGTTAGGAACCACTGAGATAGAGCAACGGTGGCCAAACCGCGGCTCGCAAGCCGCATGCGGCTCTCATGTGTTCACATTGCGGCTCGTGTACAATTTAAGAAAGATATGTTACAAGAGTTACGGGAAGATTTCCAAGCCAGTTTTAATGACCCATAGTGCGTCAATGCGGCTCTCAATATTCTATTTTAAAATGGCTCTCAGTTACTACAGGTCTGGCCACCCCTGAGATAGAGGCTATCAGTTACCGCAGGTCTGGCCAACCCTGAGATAGAGGCTCTCAGGTACTACAGGTCTGGCCAACCCTGAGATAGATGCTATCAGTTACCACAGGTCTTACCACCCCTGAGATAGAGGCGCTCAATATTCTATTTTAAAATGTCTCTCAGTTACTACAGGTCTGACCACCCCTGAGATAGAGGCTATCAATATTCTATTTTAAAATGACTCTCAGTTACTACAGGTCTGACCACCCCTGAGATAGAGGCACTTTCTCTCTTTCTTCGTATATCGCTCTCTGTGTCTCTCTCTAAATATATATACATATCAATATGTCTCTTTCTGTAAATCTCTCTTTTTTCCTCTATATCTTTGTCTCTCCCTCTTTCTCTTTGTCTCTCTTTATCTCTTTGTCTCTCTCTCCTTCTTTCTCTTTGTCTCTCTAAATTTCTTTATGTGTGTGTCTCTATCTCTCCGTTTCTCTCTGTTTTTCTCTCTCCCAGGATGACTTCCTAATGAATATGACATAATTCTACAACGTGTTATCTACAAACCACCTACCCCCCCCCCACATTTGTTTCTAACTTTGTACAGTTTGTGTAACTGTCTGAGTGTTTGTATGTGTATGTGATAGGAAAATGACCAGGTATCTTGATATAAGGTGTGCAAAAGGGGGGGGGGATGAATTCTCCAAAGAATTTTATTACTGTACTAATCTCATCACTTTTTTGGTCCCTACCATACTAGGCGAAGAAGTATTGCTGGACATCGACCATCACCCGTGTGTCATGTGCTGGTGAGAAACATCTAATGTGTGTCATGTATTGGTGAGAAACATTATCCGTGTGACATGTATTGGTGAGAAAAATTACCCGTGTGTCATGTATTGGTGAGAAACATTATCCGTGTGTCATGTATTGGTGAGAAACATTACCCGTGAGTCATGTATTGGTGAGAAACATTACCCGTGTGTCATGTGCTGGTGAGAAACGAAGTGCAGATTCCAAGGCCCCCATCCCCACCCCACCTTAATTAGTTCCAGGTGTTAGTTCACATATGGAAGGAAATTGAACTTAAATTAATAAGTGAATCTATCGACACCCCACGCCCTCACTCAGAGACCAACACACAAAACAACACAACAAAACATCTGCATCTTTAGTGTGAGCCAGTAAATTCTACTTTACTTTAACTTTATCTCCAGATATTTCTTTAAAGAATAACATTCAGTCAGCTTTTCTTATCCTCCTCCCAAACCGCGTCATCATTTTTTTTTCTTATCTCCCATGAATATCACCTTAACCATAACCTTCTCTCTCTATCTGTGTCTCTCTCTCTATCTCCGTCTCTCTCTCTGTCTCTCCCTCTTTTCTCACCATCTCTTTCCATCTCCGTATGTCTCTCTCTTACCTTCTCTGTCTCCCTTTTCTACTCTCTCTCTCTCTCTTTCTCGCAAAGACCCTTTTTAAATCCCTTATATTAACTTCACCGGCGTCTCTCTCTCTCTCTCTCTGTCTGTCTGTCTTGGGCTCGGCGGGCTCGGCGGGCGGAAAAACAGAAGTCAAAAATGACCCATTTCCCATGATCCGATCAAACTGAAATTTGGCACACGGACCCGTCTGACCTAACAATGCATCGTATCAAAATTTCAGATCGATCGAACGTACCGTAATTAAATTAATGCATTTTTAGTTTATCCTTATATGAGGTATGTAATTCAAAATTCACTGTTTGTTATTGTTTTTTTTCTTCCAGTTTCACGGAGTTTGAGTTGACGCCGACCGTCGTGTTGACGCCGACCGTCGTGCCGACACCCCCTCACATCCCACCCCCATTTATTAAAGACAAGGGACATCACTCGGTGTCAGTCTGTAAATGTTTGAAAATAATCAATACTGTTAGTTATGTCTCATATATAAGGGATTTATAGTCAAAAACTTTGTTTTTACGGGTTTGTTTTATTACGGGTTTGTTTTATTAAATCCCTTATATTAACTTCACCGGCGTCTCTGTCTTGGGCTCGGCGGGCGGGCGGGCGGAAAAACAGAAGTCGAAAATGACCCACTTCCCATGATCCGATCGAACTGAAATTTGGCACACGGACCCGTCTAACCTAACAATGCATCGTATCAAAATTTCAGATCGATCGAACGTACCGTAATTAAATTAATGCATTTTTAGTTTATCCTTATATGAGGTATGTAATTTAAATTCACGATTTGTTATTGTTTTTTTGCCACGTGAAAGTTTGAGCATTGAGGCGACCCAACGAAACGACGGTGCGCTTTTGTTTACATTTTACGTGTCACTCTGAGCTCGGTCAAGCGAATCGGTGACCAGACTTTTCCCCTCTCCCCCTCCCACCCACCCCTCCCCCCCCCCTAGGGTTATGAAGCAAACTTGTGTTAAGACAGATTCAGTCTGTAAATGTTTGAAAAAAATCAATACTGTTAGTTATGTCTCATATATAAGGGATTTATAGTCAAAAACTTTGTTTTTACGGGTTTGTTTTATTAAATCCCTTATATTAACTTCGCGGCCGTCTCTCTCTCTCTCTCTCTGTCTTGGGCTCGGCGGGCGGGCGGAAAAACAGAAGTCAAAAATGACCCACTTCCCATGATCCGATCGAACTGAAATTTGGCACACGGACCCGTCTGACCTAACAATGCATCGTATCAAAATTTCAGATCGATCGAACGTACCGTAATTAAATTAATGCATTTTTAGTTTATCCTTATATGAGGTATGTAATTTAAATTCACGTTTGTTATTGTTTTTTTTGCCACGTGAAAGTTTTGAGCTGACGCATTGAGGCGACCCAACGAAGCGACGGGCGCTTTTGTTTACATTTTACGTGTCACTCTGAGCTCGGTCAAGCGAATCGGTGACCAGACTTTTCCCCTCTCCCCCTCCCACCCACCCCCCCCCCACTAGGGTTATGAAGCAAACTTGTGTTAAGACAGATTCAGTCTGTAAATGTTTGAAAATAATCAATACTGTTAGTTATGTCTCATATATAAGGGATTTATAGTCAAAAACTTTGTTTTTACGGGTTTGTTTTATTAAATCCCTTATATTAACTTCGCGGCCGTCTCTCTCTCTCTCTCTCTGTCTTGGGCTCGGCGGGCGGGCGGAAAAACAGAAGTCAAAAATGAACCCACTTCCCATGATCCGATCGAACTGAAATTTGGCACACGGACCCGTCTGACCTAACAATGCATCGTATCAAAATTTCAGATCGATCGAACGTACCGTAATTAAATTAATGCATTTTTAGTTTATCCTTATATGAGGTATGTAATTTCAATTCACGGTTTATTATTGTTTTTTTGCCACGTGAAATTTTGAGCTGACGCATTGAGGCGACCCAACGAAGCGACGGGCGCTTTTGTTTACATTTTACGTGTCACTCTGAGCTCGGTCAAGCGAATCGGTGACCAGACTTTTCCCCTCTCCCTCTTTTCCATGGACCGGTCAAAGTTTAATAATTTCATCGTGGCCCAGTAACCAGGGTAGGTGTGTGTTGACTGCGCCGTTGATTGTTTATACAAGTACCTTAGATTGTTTATACAAGTACTTTAGATTGTTTATACAAGTACTTTAGATTGTTTATAAAAGTACTTTAGATTGTTTATACAAGTACTTTAGTTTGTTTATACAAGTACTTTAGATTGTTTATACAAGTACTTTAGTTTGTTCATACAGGTATTTTATATAGTTTTTATTTATAATTTAAATGTCATTGAGCATGTCTTTTAAAAAAAATGCTATTACACCTTGTGTCATGTGCTGGTGAGAAACGAAGCGCATGCTCCAAGCCCCCCCTTTCCCCCTCCCCCACTTTAATTAATCCGGGGGCTAGTTCACATAGTGAATGAAATTGAACTGAAATTAACAATAGTGAATCTATCGATACCCCGCGCCCTCACTCAGAGACCAACACACAAAACAACAAAACATATGTATCCTTTGTGTGTGCGAGTAAATTTTACTTTTCTTTATTTCCGTATACAGTCAAACCTCTCATAACGAGTTTAATTCGTTCCATATTCTTACTTGTTAAGCGAAACACTCGTTATTCAAAACAGTTTTACCCATACAAATTAATTGTAAAATACGATAATCCGTTCTGTGCTGAAAGAAATTACTAATTTTTCAAAAAAACTTTATTAACAGTATTCAAATAAAATTACTTATTAATTGTTACAGAGTGAAACAACTAGAATACAATTTACATTTGAAACAAAAAACGTGAACAAAAATGAACAAATGAATTTATGACAAATAATAATTATTCCCTTTATACAAGAAAACTGTCCAAAGACATTTGTTTTTGGCGACGCTTCAAAAATGACGAAAATGTGTAGTAACCGTTTGGTAGACATTCTTGACATGCATTTCCTTAATTGTTCTTGATAATAGTACAGATCATTGTTGTTGGCATTGTAGTTGTTGGCTACCTTGTTCTAGCTTTCAATGGTCTTCAATTTCAAACTGTGCAGCGTTTATTTTGCTCTCTTATGATAGTCTTCTTTTTTTTTAAAGATATTTTAGCACAGGTTATTACAATTTGCACATAAAAAATTACGAATACTGTCTGAATACCAAATTTGTAAAAACGGTTGATCACACACGAAAACAATACGCTAACAGATCTAGTGATTAACACAGAATAATACATCGGGCGGAAGTGAGGGCTCACAAATGAATATCCAGGAAAAATGACTTTCCCTTTCTGCGTAACTGATGCGAATCTTCGCTCATTAAGGGAGCAACTTTTTCACACAAAATAAATTGCTCGTTATGCTAAAAAATCGTTACGACAGGTTCTCGTTATGAGAGGTTTTATTGGTGGAAAAATATCTATATCTATATATTTGAACGAATAACTCTCCGAAATCGTTCGACTCCCCCCACCCCCATAGTTTCCGCGCCACATTTTCTAAAGTAGCCAGCACCGAGTGTACCACGAATATTACCTTAGCCACCATGGCCTTCTCTTTCTCTCTGTCTCAGTCTGGCTCTCTGTCTCAGTCTGGCTCTCTGTCTTTCTATGTGTGTGTCTTTATCTATCTCTGTCTCTCTCTTTCTCTCTCTGTGCGGGTCTCTCTCTCTCTGTCTCTCTATTTCTCTTTGTGTGTCTTTAACTCTCTCTGTCTCTCTTTTTTTCTCTATATGTATATCTGTCTCTCTCGGTGTCTCTCTCTTACTCTCTCACTGTGTCTTTCTCACTCGTCTCACTGTGTCTCTCTCTTACTCTCTCACTGTGTCTATCTCTTACTCTCTCACTGTGTCTCTCCATCTCTCTCTGTCATCTGTTTTTCTCCTCTGTCTCTCTCTGTAACCCTTTCTTTCTATTTCACGGTCCCTTTTCCTTTCTTTCTTTCTCCCTCTCTCTCTCTCTCTCTCTGTCTTCGTCTCTCGCTCCCTTGACTCTCACTCTCTCTATATTTTTCTCTCGCTGTATACCTCTCTTTGTATATCTCTTTTCACAATAATACTTTGTCTCTCTCTTTCTACCTGTCTCTCTCTTTCTTTCTCTCCCCTTCTCTCTCTCTCACTCTCTCTCTCTCTCTGTCCCTATCTATCTTTGTCTCTATCGCATTTTCTTTCTCTCTCTCTTTCTCTGTCTCTCTTTAAATTGTTTTTATCTCTATATCTCTTTGTCTTTCACCCTCTCTCTCTTTGTGTCTTTATCTTTCTCTCTCTCTGTCTTTTTCTTTCTCCCCCTCTTTTTCTTTTGCTTTCTTTTACTCTCTCTTTTTCTCTCTCTCTCTCTCTCTCTCTCTCTCTCTCTCGCTCCGGATGACTGCATTATGAATGTGACATAATTCCACAACGAATTACCTTCAAATCACCTACTCCCATCCCGTTTTTTTTTATAACTAACTTTGGACAGTTTGTGTCACGTGATGTCTTTATAATAAGGTGGGCATGAAGGGTACGAATAATCCAAAGAATGTTATTACTGAAGTAACGTCATCACTGTCTGTGTGTGTGTGTGTGTGTGTGTGTTAGGTGAGTGGGTGTGGGGTGTGAGTTGGTGTTGATAATTTCGTGTTTTAACAACAGTCACAGCCTGTTAACTACTGCATTAAAAAGCCAGTCATCATATAGTGATTCGTCTGCTACTTCATTAAATAATGTTGTTTGTTTTATGTCAAAAATATTTTTTTATTTAATTTTTCTCACCATGTTTTGAATATACACTTAAAATACGCAACTTGAAATTTTAGCCCAAATATTAACGATTGACATATATATTTTATCTTATTAAAAAAACCTAAAACAACGTGTTTATAACATTCTTAGATACTTAGATACAGAGAGAATTAAATACCATAACGGCAGCTTCTAATTTATACGTTCGCTTTTTTGGTCAGGTCTACCAATGGCCTACTACCAATAGACACTATACAAGGTAACTTGATTTTTTTAAAGTTACTAATTTAGACATAAAACAAAAATTTTGGTGTCGAGATTAACGGAGCGTGTTGTGTGTCGTCGTAAAATATTATATGACGTGACGTCATTGTTTGAGCTGTTATTAATTTGTGAAAAAGGAACAATGCAAAATAGGGAGCGCTTTATTTGATGTCATTGATTATTATTTTTTTATGTTGATAAACCGAGTTATGTGTCTGAATAAGTATGTGCGCGAGTGCGTTCGCGTGTGTGTATGTTTGCGAGTGTGAGTGTGTGTTTTTATTAGTTGTGAACTAAATGTTATGAAAGTGGTGTCATGCCTCTAACACGACAATGTTAGATTAGTTCTTCAATATTAAATACGATTATTTTAGGACGATTGCTTTCGTAGATTGCTACAAGGGAAAATAAAGATTGAAAAGAACTCATCGGGTCTTTTTAATAAAAAATTGGATTATGTTTAGTTATAATATGCACTGGGTTAAGATTGGGGCTAATTGGCGGCACATTTATTTTTATATATAGGGGAACATTTGTGAACTTTTTAAGGGTACTTCTCTTTGGTAATGGCAGTTTATTATATACAGACAGAATTGTACGTCACTGGAACGATGCATTTTTTTTATCCTTTGCTATTTATTTACAGGTCTTCCAATGGCCTAATATAAAAAGATGGATGTGATTGAAGGCAGTCCCGACCAGTGCCGCCAGCGCTAGGTTTTATTTCAACCTAGATCTAGGTTTTTTCGTCCTTGTCTAGATTTTTTAATTTAAAAAATAGTCATAATCTAGGTTTTTCTTTAAAAAATTGCATAAACGATATTTAAGTACAAATAATAATACGTTTGTGCAATTAATATGCTAAATAAATTCGATTTTTCAAAAATAAAATTAAGCATTAGATGGCAACATTTTTTTTTCACCCGCGTTGTCATGTTATAATATGATAAATATAGCTCTACCCCACTGAATATTCGAAAGACGACACTGCTGCGATGCCATCTGTCTGAATAAATCTGGTACACGATAAAACAGTTTGAATGAGCCAAAATATTCAATTTTATTAGACTTTTTGACAAACTTAACAGCTCGACTATTTTCTTCTTCCCGCGTTTAGAGAATATTCTTTCAAGTTTTTATGGTATAAACCAAAGATAATCTAATACAACCCTCAGATAGACATAGTTATAAAAACACTTTTCCTATTCCGTATGCAACAACAAACACACAAAAAAATATCGTTTTTTCCGTCCGGGATTCGGAAGTTGAATGGGTTATCTGATCAAACGAGGAAAACCAAAACTCTATCAACATTTAAAAATCAAATAAAAATGCAAGACTTGACATAAACAATGGATAAAAGTAGGACTCAATAATAGTCTGTATAAAAAGAGCATCCGTAATGGGGCCGTCCATAAAGTACGTCACGCTCCAGAGGGGGGGGGGTGTAAGAAAGTGTGACAGTTTGTGCCGTGGGGAGTAGGGGGTCCGGCCATGCGTGACGTCACGTGTTTTCTATTAAATTTTACTTATTTTGTTAATAAAAATAACAAAATTTGTTCGAAAATGTGACGTACTTTAGGGGGGGGGGTTCTGACATTTGTGACAGGGGGGAAGGGGGGAATGGTAAAACATTTCGTGTCGTACTTTATGGACGGACCCAATATATAAAATAAGAATGATGCCAAGAATGTGGATAATATTGCCAATAAGATTTATAAGGAAGATGACAAAGGTGATGAATAAATGCAGATGCAAGTATAATTTACAAATATTTATGTGCAACGTACTAATACCTTAGGGGCGTCCATAAATGACGAAACGCATCTAAAAGGGTGGGTGTCACACTTTAGTAAGATATGTGACAAGTATTTAAGAACTTTGACGTCTCATAAAAAATGCACAACTTTAAATGAAAGCTCCACTTAAATATTTGATTGCTTACACTAAATTTATTTAATGACGTTTTAAATGGCTCCGCGCAAGTTACGATATTAGAATGCTGTAGTACACTAAATACATCCTTAAATAACTTTTTTTTTGAAACATACTAAATTTTAAGTAGGAAATGCGACTTTTTTTTCGGTGGGGGAGCTTTGTGACGTCATATTTGTTTTTTTTTAGCGTGTCTAGGTTTTTTCTTTCGGATCTAGTTTTTTTTTACATGTTGGCTAGGTTTCTCCCAAAATTGTCACTGGCAGCACTGGTCCCGACTGACACCGGGCTACGCCAGTCCCAACTGACACCCGGCTACACCAGTCCCAACTGACACCGGGCTACGCCAGTCCCAACTGACACCGGGCTACGCCAGTCCCAACTGACACCCGGCTACACCAGTCCCAACTGACACCGGGCTACGCCAGTCCCAACTGACACCGGGCTACGCCAGTCCCAACTGACACCGGGCTACGCCAGTCCCAACTGACACCGGGCTACGCCAGTCCCGACTGACACCGGGCTACGCCAGTCCCGACTGACGCTGCTTTGCGCTTACAACTGTACCCTCACCCCCCTTCAAGCAAATATATATACAAAAAATAATATTATGCGTCATTCCCGTCTTACGCTGTTAATGTTTACGTTAATTCATGTAGTAAGGAATTGTGCTCTCTTTTTTTAAAAATTAATATTTACTCTAAGTCGTGTGGTAAAAAAATGGTTTTATCCTTTTCTAATATTTTTTTTTCTTTCATTAATTGTTTCATTTTTTTGAAGCAGTGTAAAGTCCTTTACAGATTTTATTTTTATTTTCCGACTTACACTGAAAATCGGGTTACGATGAGACTTTGACCGATGTCACGCAGCAGTTTAAAAATGCCGCGCCGCAAGATTGTAAAATATGGAACAAAATATGGTTGCTGTGCAACTTTGCACATGCTTTTTTTTTACTTTGAACAAGGACCAACGAACATTAAAGGGAACATTGGTAACTACCATACTAGGCGAAGAAGTATTGCTGGACATCGCACATCACCCGTTTGTCATGTGCTGGTGAGAAACATCACCCGTGTGTCATGTGCTGGTGAGAAACGAAGTGCAGGCTCCATTCAACTTCCTACGCCACCCTACCTTAATTAGTCCCAGGAGCTTGTTCACATATGGAATGAAATTGAACTGAAATTTACATGTGAACCTATTGACACCCCACGCACCTCACACAGAGACCAACACACAAAACAACACAACAAAACATGTTTATCCTTTGTTCAAGTGAGAAATTTCTACTTTTCTTTATTTCCGGATATTTTTTAAAAAATAATAACTCTCCGTCAGCTTATCCCCACCCCCCACTCCCCAAAATAGCATTATCACTTCTTTTGGCATGTCCCACGACTATTACCTTAATAATTACCATCTCAATAATTCTGCAAATAGCAGTCTATAGGAAAAGGATGACCTGACGCTTTTCTTTCAAATTTGTATGTTAGTATCATAGTCTATTTATTTTGTGAATATAACCATACATAAGAACATTGGCAATTACACATTTATCAACCCTTTTCTCCTGGTTCAACCTTCATTTTAAATAGTTAAATAATTTTCAGCCGTTATGAGCCGTCCACAAATGACGTCACGCGATTTTGCCAGATTTTTCAATGTATTCCCCCCTCCCCCCTCGTAACACATAATCAAAAGCTAGACCCTTTCCAATATGACGTCACAGTTCTTAAAAGCACCCCCACCCTCGTCATACATCGCCAAAAATCTGTGACCCCCTCCCGCCCCCTAGGTGCGTGATGTCATTTTTGCTGACATTTTCCTATTAACATAAGTTGGGCCTTTTTTGGCAGTCAGTTTGGCCTTTTACCCAAATTACAATCTGGCAACCCCAAATATATATACTAAATATACGATGGGAAATTACGAAAAAATAAATATGTGCAATTAACATCCTAAATAAATTAGATTTTTCAAAAAGAAAAATAAGCAAAAGGTGACAACAGTATGTTTAGCCGCACTATGGTGTTACATTTTAATTAGGGCTGCGGAAATTATCGATTAATCTCTAGATTAATCGTTAAAAAATTTATCGATTAAATATCGATTAAAATAATTTTAATCGATAAAAATTCGATTAAAATTTAAGAAAATATTTATAATATTTTTTTAAAATTTTAGTAATAAAATTATTAATAATTAATAATAATTTATATATATTTTTTACGTACAAACATCTCCCGCGTAATATTAAAATGTATTTTATTAATGTATGTTGACCGGCAGACGTCAATTATAAAATGTCTGACAGCCAGAGCCGTCTTTACACCATTTTGGGCACCCGGGCAAAAATATAGTGTTGGGCCCTTCCCCCGCAGGAATAAAAAATGAATATACATAATATATATAAATAAACATATTCCCATGGGGCCCATATGCTCGTGGGCACCCCGGGCAAATGCCCAACGGGCCTATGCGTTAAGACGGCCCTGCTGACAGCATCAGCGCAGTTAAATTTAAACATATAACAAGAAAGTTGAGCAAATATGTTGTTTTTAAGCTAACTGCGGATGGCAAAGTCGAAGATGGTGAAAACATTTTCTGTGTCCACTGCCATAAACAATTCTCTTTTAAAGGATCAAATACTCATTGACGTACCACCTTCATCACAAATCAATTATCAACACATTGTCATGAAATTTAGTTCAAAATATTCTTAATTTTCAATGTCCGTGAGAAATGTTCAGTTTAATGACGTCATAAATTTCTATTTTTTGTTTTAATCGAAATTATCGATAAATTAATCCATAATTTTTCAAAAGTTAACGATTAAATTTAAATTAATCGATAACAGCCCTAATTTTAATACCTATGGCTCTATGATGCTGAATTCGAAAGGTGGCGCTGCTACGGGTCCATCTGTCTGAAAACTTCTGGTACAAGATAAAACAGCTGAAATGAGCAAACATATTCAAGTTTATAAGAATTTAACAGTCTCACCATTTTCTCATATCTGCATTGAGAGAATATTCTCTCAAGTATACACGATATAGACTAAAGATAAACTAACACAACCCTCAGATTAACATAGTTATAAAAACATTTTTCCTATTCCGTGTCGATCAACAAATGCATACAAATCTCGTTCTTTTCGTCCGGAATTCGGACGTTGAATGGATTGTCTGATCAAAGCAGGAAAACCAAGACCAACACTCTATAAACATTTAAAAAATAAAAATGCGAGACGAGACATAAACAATGGATAAACGTAGGATTCGATACTTTACTGTATAGAAGAAGCGTCTGTCATAGATAAAATAAGAATGATGCCAAGAATGCTGATAAGATTTAATTTATAAGGAAGATGACATAAGTCATAAGTGATGAATAAATGCAGATGTAAGTATATTTTACAAATAGGTATGTTGAACACACTAACACTTTAGGGCAGAGGCGTCACTAAGGGGTGGGACCACACCGGCTGACACCATCGCAAGGGGTAACACCAATGTGTATAATCCTGTGTGTTCTCATTTGTAACTGGCAGACTCGGAGGAGGTCTATGGGGTAAGTTGTAAGAGGATGATACCTGGACCTACCGCGCTGGGTGACACCAACCCTAGTGACGTCACTCGGAGGAGGTCTATGGGGTAAGTTGTAAGAGGATGATACCTGGACCTACCGCACTGGGTGACACCAACCCTAATGACGTCACTCGGAGGAGGTCTATGGGGTAAGTTGTAAGAGGATGATACCTGGACCTACCGCACTGGGTGACACCAACCCTAGTGACGTCACTCCGATGAGGTATATGGGGTAAGTTGTAAGAGGATGATACTTGGACCTACCGCACTGGTTGACACCAACCCTAGTGACGTCACTCGGAGGAGGTCTATGAGGTAAGTTGTAAGAGGATGATACCTGGACCTACCGCACTGGGTGACAACAACCTTAGTGACGTCACTCGGAGGAGGTCTATGGGGTAAGTTGTAAGAGGATGATACCTGGACCTATCGCACTGGGTGACACCAACCTTAGTGACGTCACTCGGAGGAGGTCTACGGGGTAAGTTGTAAGAGGATGATACCTGGACCTACCACACTGGGTGACACCAACCTTAGTGACGTCAATTGGAGGAGGTCTATGGGATAAGTTGTATGAGGATGATACCTGGACCTACCGCACTGGGTGACACCGAACTTAGTGACGTCACTCGGAGGAGGTCTATGGGGTAAGTTGTAAGAGGATGATACCTGGACCTACCGCACTGGGTGACACCAACCCTAGTGACGTCACTCGGAGGAGGTCTATGGGGTAAGTTGTAAGAGGATGATACCTGGACCTACCGCACTTGGTGACACCAAACCTAGTGACGTCACTCCGAGGAGGTATATGGGGTAAGTTGTAAGAGGATGATACCTGGACCTACCGCACTGGGTGAAACCAACCTTAGTGACGTCACTTGGAGGAGGTCTATGGGGTAAGTTTTAAGAGGATGATACCTGGACCTACCGCACTGGGTGACACCAACCTTAGTGACGTCACTCGGAGGAGGTCTATGGGGTAAGTTGTATGAGGATGATACCTGGAACTACCGCCCTGGGTGACACCAACCTTAGTGACGTCACTCGGAGGAGGTCTATGAGGTAAGTTGTCCGAGGATGATACCTGGACCTACCGCACTGGGTGACACAACCCTAGTGACGTCACTCGGAGGAGGTCTACGGGGTAAGTTGTAAGAGGATGATTCCTGGACATACCGCACTGGGTGACACCAACCCTAGTGACGTTACTCGGAGGAGGTCTACGAGATAAATTGTAAGAGGATGATACTTGGACCTACCGCACTGGGTGACAACAACCTTAGTGACGTCACTCGGAGGAGGTCTATGGGGTAAGTTGTAAGAGAATGATACCTGGACCTATCGCACTGGGTGACACCAACCTTAGTGACGCCACTCGGAGGAGGTCTACGGGGTAAGTTGTAAGAGGATGATACCTGGACCTACCGCACTGGGTGACACCAACCTTAGTGACGTCAATTGGAGGAGGTCTATGGGTAAAGTTGTATGAGGATGATACCTGGACCTACCGCATTGGGTGACACCGAACTTAGTGACGTCACTCGGAGGAGGTCTATGGGGTAAGTTGTAAGAGGATGATACCTGGACCTACCGCACTGGGTGACACCAACCCTAGTGACGTCACTCGGAGGAGGTCTATGGGGTAAGTTGTAAGAGGATGATACCTGGACCTACCGCACTGGGTGACACCAACCCTAGTGACGTCACTCGGAGGAGGTATATGGGGTAAATTGTATGAGGATGATACCTGGACCTACCACACTGGGTTACACCAACCTTAGTGACGTCACTCGGAGGAGGTCTATGAGGTAAGTTGTCAGAGGATGATACCTGGACCTACCGCACTGGGTGACACCAACCCTATTGACGTCACTTGGAGGAGGTCTACGGGGTAAGTTGTAAGAGGATGATTCCTGGACATACCGCACTGGGTGACACCAACCCTAGTGACGTCACTCGGAGGAGGTCTACGGGGTAAGTTGTAAGAGGATGATACCTGGACCTACCGCACTGGGTGACACCAACACTAGTAACGTCACTCGGAGGAGGTCTATGGGGTAAGTTGTAAGAGGATGATACCTGGACCTACAGCACTGGGTGACACCAACCCTAGTGACGTCACTCGGAGGTGGTCTACGGGGTAAGTTGTATGAGGATGATACCTGGACCTACCACACAGGGTTACACCAACCTTAGTGACGTCACTCGGAGGAGGTCTATGAGGTAAGTTGTCAGAGGATGATACCTGGACCTACCGCACTGGTCGACACCAACCCTAGTGACGTCACTCGGAGGAGGTCTACGGGGTAAGTTGTAAGAGGATGATTCCTGGACATACCACACTGGGTGACACCAACCCTAGTGACGTCACTCGGAGGAGGTCTACGGGGTAAGTTTTATGATGATGATACCTGGACCTACCGCACTGGGTGACACCAACACTAGTAACGTCACTGGAAGGAGGTCTATGGGGTAAGTTGTAAGAGGATGATACCTGGACCTACAGCACTGGGTGACACCAACCCTAGTGACGTCACTCGGAGGTGGTCTACGGGGTAAGTTGTAAGAGGATGATACCTGGACCTACCGCACTGGGTGACACCAACCTTAGTGACGTCACTCGGAGGAGTTCTATGGGGTAAGTTGAAAGAGGATGATACCTGGACCTTTCGCACTGGGTGACACCAACCTTAGTGACTTCACTCGGAGGAGGTCTACGGGGTAAGTTGTATGAGGATGATACCTTAACCTACCACACTGGGTGACACCAACCCTAGTGACGTCACTCGGAGGAGGTCTATGGGGTAAGTTGTAAGAGGATGATACCTGGACCTACCGCACTGGGTGACACCAACCTTAGTGACGTCACTCCGAGGAGGTCTATGGGGTAAGTTGTAAGAGGATGATACCTGGACCTACCGCACTGGGTGACACCAACCTTAGTGACGTCACTCGGAGGAGGTCTATGAGGTAAGTTGTCAGAGGATGATACCTGGACCTACCGCACTGGGTGACACCAACCCTAGTGACGTCACTCGGAGGAGGTCTACGGGGTAAGTTGTAAGAGGATGATTCCTGGACATACCGCACTGGGTGACACCAACCCTAGTGACGTCACTCAGAGGTCTACGGGGCAAGTTGTAAGAGGATGATACCTGGACCTACCGCACTGGGTGACACCAACACTAGTAACGTCACTCGGAGGAGGTCTATGGGGTAAGTTGTAAGAGGATGATACCTGGACCTACAGCACTGGGTGACACCAACCATAGTGACGTCACTCGTAGGTGGTCTACGGGGTAAGTTGTAAGAGGATGATACCTGGACCTACCGCACTGGGTGACACCAACCTTAGTGATGTCACTCGGAGGAGGTCTATGGGGTAAGTTGTAAGAGGATGATACCTGGACCTATCGCACTGGGTGACACCAACCTTAGTTACTTCACTCGGAGGAGGTCTACGGGGTAAGTTGTATGAGGATGATACCTTAACCTACCACACTGGGTGACACTAACCCTAGTGACGTCACTCGGAGGAGGTCTATGGCGAAAGTTGTAAGAGGATGATACCTGGACCTACCGCACTGGGTGACACCAACCTTAGTGACGTCACTCGGAGGAGGTCTATGGGGTAAGTTGTAAGAGGATGATACCTGGACCTACCGCACTGGGTAACACCAACCTTAGTGACGTCACTCGGAGGAGGTCTATGGGGTTAGTTGTATGAGGATGATACCTGGAACTACCGCACTGGGTGACACCAACCTTAGTGACGTCACTCGGAGTAGGTCTATGAGATAAGTTGTCAGAGGATGATACCTGGACCTACCGCACTGGGTGACACCAACCTTAGTGACGTCACTCGGAGGAGGTATACGGGGTAAGTTGTAAGAGGATGATTCCTGGACATACCGCACTGGGTGACACCAACCCTAGTGACGTTACTCGGAGGAGGTCTACGGGGTAAGTTGTAAGAGGATGATACCTGGACCTACCGCACTGGGTGACACCAAACTTAGTGACATAACTCGGAGGAGGTCTATGGGGTAAGTTGTAGGGGGATGATAGCTGGACCTACCCCACTGGGTGACACCAACTTTAGTGATGTCACTCGGCGAAGGTCTATGAGGTAAGTTGTCAGAGGATGATACCTGGACCTACCGCACTGGGTGACATCAACCCTAGTGACATCACTCGGAGGATGTCTATGGGATAAATTGTATAAGGATGATACCTGGACCTACCGCACTGGGTGACACCAACCTTAGTGACGTTACTCGGAGGAGGTCTATGGGGTAAGTTGTAAGAGGATGATACCTGGACCTACCGCACTGGGTGACACCAACCTTAGTGACGTCACTCGGAGGAGGTCTATGGGGTAAGTTGTATGAGGATGATACCTGGAACTACTGCACTGGATGACACCAACCTTAGTGACGTCACTCGGAGGAGGTCTATGAGATAACTTGTAAGAGGATGATACCTGGACCTACCGCACTGGGTGACACCAACCCTAGTGACGTCACTCGGAGGAGGTCTATGGGGTAAGTTGTAAGAGGATGATACCTGGACCTACCGCACTGGGTGACACCAACCCTAGTGACGTCACTCCGAGGAGGTATATTGGGTAAGTTGTAAGAGGATGATACTTGGACCTACCGCACTGGGTGACATCAACCCTATTGTCGTCACTCGGAGATGGACTATGGGTTAAGTTGTAAGAGGATGATACCTGGACCTACCACACTGGGTGACACCAACCCTAGTGACGTCACTCGGAGAAGGTCTATGGGGTAAGTTGTATGAGGATGATACCTGGACCTACCACACTGGGTTACACCAACCTTAGTGACGTCACTCGGAGGAGGTCTATGAGGTAAGTTGTCAGAGGATGATACCTGGACCTACCGCACTGGGTGACACCAACCCTAGTGACGTCACTCGGAGGAGGTCTACGGGGTAAGTTGTAAGAGGATGATTCCTGGACATACCGCACTGGGTGACACCAACCCTAGTGACGTCACTCGGAGGTCTACGGGGTAAGTTGTAAGAGGATGATACCTGGACCTACCGCACTGGGTGACACCAAAACTAGTAACGTCACTCGGAGGAGATCTATGGGGTAAGTTGTAAGAGGATGATACCTGGACCTACCGCAATGGGTGACACCAACCCTAGTGACGTCACTCGTAGGTGGTCTACGGGGTAAGTTGTAAGAGGATGATACCTGGACCTACCGCACTGGGTGACACCAACCTTAGTGATGTCACTCGGAGGAGGTCTATGGGGTAAGTTGTAAGAGGATGATACCTGGACCTATCGCACTGGGTGACACCAACCTTAATGACTTCACTCGGAGGAGGTCTACGGGGTAAGTTGTATGAGGATGATACCTTAACCTACCACACTGGGTGACACTAACCCTAGTGACGTCACTCGGAGGAGGTCTATGGCGAAAGTTGTAAGAGGATGATACCTGGACCTACCGCACTGGGTGACACCAACCTTAGTGACGTCACTCGGAGGAAGTCTATGGGGTTAGTTGTATGAGGATGATACCTGGAACTACCGCACTGGGTGACACCAACCTTAGTGACGTCACGCGGAGTAGGTCTATGAGATAAGTTGTCAGAGGATGATACCTGGACCTAACGCACTGGGTGACACCAACCTTAGTGACGTCACTCGGAGGAGGTGTACGGGGTAAGTTGTAAGAGGATGATTCCTGGACATACCGCACTGGGTGACACCAACCCTAGTGACGTTACTCGGAGGAGGTCTACGGGGTAAGTTGTAAGAGGATGATACCTGGACCTACCGCACTGGGTGACACCAAACTTCGTGACGTAACTCGGAGGAGATCTATGGGGTAAGTTGTATGGGGATGATAGCTGGACCTACCCCACTGGGTGACACCAACTTTAGTGATGTCACTCGGAGGAGGTCTATGAGGTAAGTTGTCAGAGGATGATACCTGGACCTACCGCACTGGGTGACATCAACCCTAGTGACATCACTCGGAGGAGGTCTATGGGATAAATTGTATAAGGATGATACCTGGACCTACCGCACTGGGTGACACCAACCTTAGTTCGTCACTCGGAGGAGGTCTATGGGGTAAGTTGTAAGAGGATGATACCTGGACCTACCGCAACGGGTGACACCAACCTTAGTGACGTTACTCGGAGGAGGTCTACGGGGTAAGTTGTAAGAGGATGATACCTTGACCTACCGCACTGGGTGACACCAACCTTAGTGACGTCACTCGGAGGAGGTCTATGGGGTAAGTTGTATGTGGATGATACCTGGACCTACCGCAACGGGTGACACCAACCTTAGTGACGTTACTCGGAGGAGGTCTACGGGGTAAGTTGTAAGAGGATGATACCTTGACCTACCGCACTGGGTGACACCAACCTTAGTGTCGTCACTCGGAGGAGGTCTATGGGGTAAGTTGTATGTGGATGATACCTGGAACTACTGCACTGGGTGACACCAACCTTAGTGACGTCACTCGGAGGAGGTCTATGAGATAAGTTGTCAGAGGAATTTACCTTGACCTACCGCACTGGGTGACACCAACCCTAGTGACGTCACTCCGATGAGGTATATGGGGTAAGTTGTAAGAGGATGATACTTGGACCTACCGCACTGGTTGACACCAACCCTAGTGACGTCACTCGGAGGAGGTCTATGAGGTAAGTTGTCAGAGGATGATACCTGGACCTACCGCACTGGGTGACACCAACCCTAGTGACGTCACTCGGAGGAGGTCTACGGGGTAAGTTGTAAGAGGATGATTCCTGGACATACCGCACTGGGTGACACCAACCCTAGTGACGTTACTCGGAGGAGGTCTACGAGATAAGTTGTAAGAGGATGATACCTGGACCTACCGCACTGGGTGACAACAACCTTAGTGACGTCACTCGGAGGAGGTCTATGGGGTAAGTTGTAAGAGGATGATAACTGGACCTATCGCACTGGGTGACACCAACCTTAGTGACGTCACTCGGAGGAGGTCTACGGGGTAAGTTGTAAGAGGATGATACCTGGACCTACCACACTGGGTGACACCAACCTTAGTGACGTCAATTGGAGGAGGTCTATGGGATAAGTTGTATGAGGATGATACCTGGACCTACCGCACTGGGTGACACCGAACTTAGTGACGTCACTCGGAGGAGGTCTATGGGGTAAGTTGTAAGAGGATGATACCTGGACCTACCGCACTGGGTGACACCAACCCTAGTGACGTCACTCGGAGGAGGTCTATGGGGTAAGTTGTAAGAGGATGATACCTGGACCTACCGCACTTGGTGACACCAACCCTAGTGACGTCACTCCGAGGAGGTATATGGGGTAAGTTGTAAGAGGATGATACCTGGACCTACCGCACTGGGTGAAACCAACCTTAGTGACGTCACTTGGAGGAGGTCTATGGGGTAAGTTTTAAGAGGATGATACCTGGACCTACCGCACTGGGTGACACCAACCTTAGTGACGTCACTCGGAGGAGGTCTATGGGGTAAGTTGTATGAGGATGATACCTGGAACTACCGCCCTGGGTGACACCAACCTTAGTGACGTCACTCGGAGGAGGTCTATGAGGTAAGTTGTCCGAGGATGATACCTGGACCTACCGCACTGGGTGACACAACCCTAGTGACGTCACTCGGAGGAGGTCTACGGGGTAAGTTGTAAGAGGATGATTCCTGGACATACCGCACTGGGTGACACCAACCCTAGTGACGTTACTCGGAGGAGGTCTACGAGATAAATTGTAAGAGGATGATACTTGGACCTACCGCACTGGGTGACAACAACCTTAGTGACGTCACTCGGAGGAGGTCTATGGGGTAAGTTGTAAGAGAATGATACCTGGACCTATCGCACTGGGTGACACCAACCTTAGTGACGCCACTCGGAGGAGGTCTACGGGGTAAGTTGTAAGAGGATGATACCTGGACCTACCGCACTGGGTGACACCAACCTTAGTGACGTCAATTGGAGGAGGTCTATGGGTAAAGTTGTATGAGGATGATACCTGGACCTACCGCATTGGGTGACACCGAACTTAGTGACGTCACTCGGAGGAGGTCTATGGGGTAAGTTGTAAGAGGATGATACCTGGAACTACCGCACTGGGTGACACCAACCCTAGTGACGTCACTCGGAGGAGGTCTATGGGGTAAGTTGTAAGAGGATGATACCTGGACCTACCGCACTGGGTGACACCAACCCTAGTGACGTCACTCGGAGGAGGTATATGGGGTAAGTTGTATGAGGATGATACCTGGACCTACCACACTGGGTTACACCAACCTTAGTGACGTCACTCGGAGGAGGTCTATGAGGTAAGTTGTCAGAGGATGATACCTGGACCTACCGCACTGGGTGACACCAACCCTATTGACGTCACTTGGAGGAGGTCTACGGGGTAAGTTGTAAGAGGATGATTCCTGGACATACCGCACTGGGTGACACCAACCCTAGTGACGTCACTCGGAGGAGGTCTACGGGGTAAGTTGTAAGAGGATGATACCTGGACCTACCGCACTGGGTGACACCAACACTAGTAACGTCACTCGGAGGAGGTCTATGGGGTAAGTTGTAAGAGGATGATACCTGGACCTACAGCACTGGGTGACACCAACCCTAGTGACGTCACTCGGAGGTGGTCTACGGGGTAAGTTGTATGAGGATGATACCTGGACCTACCACACTGGGTTACACCAACCTTAGTGACGTCACTCGGAGGAGGTCTATGAGGTAAGTTGTCAGAGGATGATACCTGGACCTACCGCACTGGGTGACACCAACCCTAGTGACGTCACTCGGAGGAGGTCTACGGGGTAAGTTGTAAGAGGATGATTCCTGGACATACCACACTGGGTGACACCAACCCTAGTGACGTCACTCGGAGGAGGTCTACGGGGTAAGTTTTATGATGATGATACCTGGACCTACCGCACTGGGTGACACCAACACTAGTAACGTCACTGGGAGGAGGTCTATGGGGTAAGTTGTAAGAGGATGATACCTGGACCTACAGCACTGGGTGACACCAACCCTAGTGACGTCACTCGGAGGTGGTCTACGGGGTAAGTTGTAAGAGGATGATACCTGGACCTACCGCACTGGGTGACACCAACCTTAGTGACGTCACTCGGAGGAGTTCTATGGGGTAAGTTGTAAGAGGATGATACCTGGACCTTTCGCACTGGGTGACACCAACCTTAGTGACTTCACTCGGAGGAGGTCTACGGGGTAAGTTGTATGAGGATGATACCTTAACCTACCACACTGGGTGACACCAACCCTAGTGACGTCACTCGGAGGAGGTATATGGGGTAAGTTGTAAGAGGATGATACCTGGACCTACCGCACTGGGTGACACCTACCTTAGTGACGTCACTCCGAGGAGGTCTATGGGGTAAGTTGTCAGAGGATGATACCTGGACCTACCGCACTGGGTGACACCAACCTTAGTGACGTCACTCGGAAGAGGTCTATGAGGTAAGTTGTCAGAGGATGATACCTGGACCTACCGCACTGGGTGACACCAACCCTAGTGACGTCACTCGGAGGAGGTCTACGGGGTAAGTTGTAAGAGGATGATTCCTGGACATACCGCACTGGGTGACACCAACCCTAGTGACGTCACTCAGAGGTCTACGGGGCAAGTTGTAAGAGGATGATACCTGGACCTACCGCACTGGGTGACACCAACACTAGTAACGTCACTCGGAGGAGGTCTATGGGGTAAGTTGTAAGAGGATGATTCCTGGACCTATCGCACTGGGTGACACCAACCTTAGTTACTTCACTCGGAGGAGGTCTACGGGGTAAGTTGTATGAGGATGATACCTTAACCTACCACACTGGGTGACACTAACCCTAGTGACGTCACTCGGAGGAGGTCTATGGCGAAAGTTGTAAGAGGATGATACCTGGACCTACCGCACTGGGTGACACCAACCTTAGTGACGTCACTCGTAGGAGGTCTATGGGGTAAGTTGTAAGAGGATGATACCTGGACCTACCGCACTGGGTGACACCAACCTTAGTGACGTCACTCGGAGGAGGTCTATGGGGTTAGTTGTATGAGGATGATACCTGGAACTACCGCACTGGGTGACACCAACCTTAGTGACGTCACTCGGAGTAGGTCTATGAGATAAGTTGTCAGAGGATGATACCTGGACCTACCGCACTGGGTGACACCAACCTTAGTGACGTCACTCGGAGGAGGTATACGGGGTAAGTTGTATGAGGATGATACCTTAACCTACCACACTGGGTGACACTAACCCTAGTGACGTCACTCGGAGGAGGTCTATGGCGAAAGTTGTAAGAGGATGATACCTGGACCTACCGCACTGGGTGACACCAACCTTAGTGACGTCACTCGGAGGAGGTCTATGGGGTAAGTTGTAAGAGGATGATACCTGGACCTACCGCACTGGGTGACACCAACCTTAGTGACGTCACTCGGAGGAGGTCTATGGGGTTAGTTGTATGAGGATGATACCTGGAACTACCGCACTGGGTGACACCAACCTTAGTGACGTCACTCGGAGTAGGTCTATGAGATAAGTTGTCAGCGGATGATACCTGGACCTACCGCACTGGGTGACACCAACCTTAGTGACGTCACTCGAAGGAGGTATACGGGGTAAGTTGTAAGAGGATGATTCCTGGACATACCGCACTGGGTGACACCAACCCTAGTGACGTTACTCGGAGGAGGTCTATGGGGTAAGTTGTAGGGGGATGATAGCTGGACCTACCCCACTGGGTGACACCAACTTTAGTGATGTCACTCGGCGAAGGTCTATGAGGTAAGTTGTCAGAGGATGATACCTGGACCTACCGCACTGGGTGACATCAACCCTAGTGACATCACTCGGAGGATGTCTATGGGATAAATTGTATAAGGATGATACCTGGACCTACCGCACTGGGTGACACCAACCTTAGTGACGTTACTTGGAGGAGGTCTACGGGGTAAGTTGTAAGAGGATGATACCTGGACCTACCGCACTGGGTGACACCAACCTTAGTGACGTCACTCGGAGGAGGTCTATGGGGTAAGTTGTATGAGGATGATACCTGGAACTACTGCACTGGGTGACACCAACCTTAGTGACGTCATTCGGAGGAGGTCTATGAGATAAGTTGTAAGAGGATGATACCTGGACCTACCGCACTGGGTGACACCAACCCTAGTGACGTCACTCGGAGGAGGTCTATGGGGTAAGTTGTAAGAGGATGATACCTGGACCTACCGCACTGGGTGACACCAACCCTAGTGACGTCACTCCGAGGAGGTATATTGGGTAAGTTGTAAGAGGATGATACTTGGACCTACCGCACTGGGTGACATCAACCCTATTGTCGTCACTCGGAGATGGACTATGGGTTAAGTTGTAAGAGGATGATACCTGGACCTACCACACTGGGTGACACCAACCCTAGTGACGTCACTCGGAGAAGGTCTATGGGGTAAGTTGTATGAGGATGATACCTGGACCTACCACACTGGGTTACACCAACCTTAGTGACGTCACTCGGAGGATGTCTATGAGGTAAGTTGTCAGAGGATGATACCTGGACCTACCGCACTGGGTGACACCAACCCTAGTGACGTCACTCGGAGGAGGTCTACGGGGTAAGTTGTAAGAGGATGATTCCTGGACATACCGCACTGGGTGACACCAACCCTAGTGACGTCACTCAGAGGTCTACGGGGCAAGTTGTAAGAGGATGATACCTGGACCTACCGCACTGGGTGACACCAACACTAGTAACGTCACTCGGAGGAGGTCTATGGGGTAAGTTGTAAGAGGATGATTCCTGGACCTATCGCACTGGGTGACACCAACCTTAGTTACTTCACTCGGAGGAGGTCTACGGGGTAAGTTGTATGAGGATGATACCTTAACCTACCACACTGGGTGACACTAACCCTAGTGACGTCACTCGGAGGAGGTCTATGGCGAAAGTTGTAAGAGGATGATACCTGGACCTACCGCACTGGGTGACACCAACCTTAGTGACGTCACTCGTAGGAGGTCTATGGGGTAAGTTGTAAGAGGATGATACCTGGACCTACCGCACTGGGTGACACCAACCTTAGTGACGTCACTCGGAGGAGGTCTATGGGGTTAGTTGTATGAGGATGATACCTGGAACTACCGCACTGGGTGACACCAACCTTAGTGACGTCACTCGGAGTAGGTCTATGAGATAAGTTGTCAGAGGATGATACCTGGACCTACCGCACTGGGTGACACCAACCTTAGTGACGTCACTCGGAGGAGGTATACGGGGTAAGTTGTATGAGGATGATACCTTAACCTACCACACTGGGTGACACTAACCCTAGTGACGTCACTCGGAGGAGGTCTATGGCGAAAGTTGTAAGAGGATGATACCTGGACCTACCGCACTGGGTGACACCAACCTTAGTGACGTCACTCGGAGGAGGTCTATGGGGTAAGTTGTAAGAGGATGATACCTGGACCTACCGCACTGGGTGACACCAACCTTAGTGACGTCACTCGGAGGAGGTCTATGGGGTTAGTTGTATGAGGATGATACCTGGAACTACCGCACTGGGTGACACCAACCTTAGTGACGTCACTCGGAGTAGGTCTATGAGATAAGTTGTCAGAGGATGATACCTGGACCTACCGCACTGGGTGACACCAACCTTAGTGACGTCACTCGAAGGAGGTATACGGGGTAAGTTGTAAGAGGATGATTCCTGGACATACCGCACTGGGTGACACCAACCCTAGTGACGTTACTCGGAGGAGGTCTATGGGGTAAGTTGTAGGGGGATGATAGCTGGACCTACCCCACTGGGTGACACCAACTTTAGTGATGTCACTCGGCGAAGGTCTATGAGGTAAGTTGTCAGAGGATGATACCTGGACCTACCGCACTGGGTGACATCAACCCTAGTGACATCACTCGGAGGATGTCTATGGGATAAATTGTATAAGGATGATACCTGGACCTACCGCACTGGGTGACACCAACCTTAGTGACGTTACTTGGAGGAGGTCTACGGGGTAAGTTGTAAGAGGATGATACCTGGACCTACCGCACTGGGTGACACCAACCTTAGTGACGTCACTCGGAGGAGGTCTATGGGGTAAGTTGTATGAGGATGATACCTGGAACTACTGCACTGGGTGACACCAACCTTAGTGACGTCATTCGGAGGAGGTCTATGAGATAAGTTGTAAGAGGATGATACCTGGACCTACCGCACTGGGTGACACCAACCCTAGTGACGTCACTCGGAGGAGGTCTATGGGGTAAGTTGTAAGAGGATGATACCTGGACCTACCGCACTGGGTGACACCAACCCTAGTGACGTCACTCCGAGGAGGTATATTGGGTAAGTTGTAAGAGGATGATACTTGGACCTACCGCACTGGGTGACATCAACCCTATTGTCGTCACTCGGAGATGGACTATGGGTTAAGTTGTAAGAGGATGATACCTGGACCTACCACACTGGGTGACACCAACCCTAGTGACGTCACTCGGAGAAGGTCTATGGGGTAAGTTGTATGAGGATGATACCTGGACCTACCACACTGGGTTACACCAACCTTAGTGACGTCACTCGGAGGATGTCTATGAGGTAAGTTGTCAGAGGATGATTCCTGGACATACCGCACTGGGTGACACCAACCCTAGTGACGTCACTCGGAGGTCTACGGGGTAAGTTGTAAGAGGATGATACCTGGACCTACCGCACTGGGTGACACCAACACTAGTAACGTCACTCGGAGGAGGTCTATGGGGTAAGTTGTAAGAGGATGATACCTGGACCTACCGCAATGGGTGACACCAACCCTAGTGACGTCACTCGTAGGTGGTCTACGGGGTAAGTTGTAAGAGGATGATACCTGGACCTACCGCACTGGGTGACACCAACCTTAGTGATGTCACTCGGAGGAGGTCTATGGGGTAAGTTGTAAGAGGATGATACCTGGACCTATCGCACTGGGTGACACCAACCTTAATGACTTCACTCGGAGGAGGTCTACGGGGTAAGTTGTATGAGGATGATACCTTAACCTACCACACTGGGTGACACTAACCCTAGTGACGTCACTCGGAGGAGGTCTATGGCGAAAGTTGTAAGAGGATGATACCTGGACCTACCGCACTGGGTGACACCAACCTTAGTGACGTCACTCGGAGGAAGTCTATGGGGTTAGTTGTATGAGGATGATACCTGGAACTACCGCACTGGGTGACACCAACCTTAGTGACGTCACGCGGAGTAGGTCTATGAGATAAGTTGTCAGAGGATGATACCTGGACCTACCGCACTGGGTGACACCAACCTTAGTGACGTCACTCGGAGGAGGTGTACGGGGTAAGTTGTAAGAGGATGATTCCTGGACATACCGCACTGGGTGACACCAACCCTAGTGACGTTACTCGGAGGAGGTCTACGGGGTAAGTTGTAAGAGGATGATACCTGGACCTACCGCACTGGGTGACACCAAACTTAGTGACGTAACTCGGAGGAGATCTATGGGGTAAGTTGTATGGGGATGATAGCTGGACCTACCGCACTGGGTGACACCAACTTTAGTTCGTCACTCGGAGGAGGTCTATGGGGTAAGTTGTAAGAGGATGATACCTGGACCTACCGCAACGGGTGACACCAACCTTAGTGACGTTACTCGGAGGAGGTCTACGGGGTAAGTTGTAAGAGGATGATACCTTGACCTACCGCACTGGGTGACACCAACCTTAGTGACGTCACTCGGAGGAGGTCTATGGGGTAAGTTGTATGTGGATGATACCTGGAACTACTGCACTGGGTGACACCAACCTTAGTGACGTCACTCGGAGGAGGTCTATGAGATAAGTTGTCAGAGGAATTTACCTTGACCTAAAGCACTGGGTGACACCAACCCTAGTGACGTCACTCGGAGGAGGTATACGGGGTAAGTTGTAAGAGGATGATTCCTGGACATACCGCACTGGGTGACACCAACCCTAGTGACGTCACTCGGAGGTCTACGGGGTAAGTTCTAAGAGGATGATACCTGGACCTACCGCACTGGGTGACACCAACACTAGTAACGTCACTCGGAGGAGGTCTATGGGGTAAGTTGTAAGAGGATGATACCTGGACCTACAGCACTGGGTGACACCAACCCTAGTGACGTCACTCGGAGGTGGTCTACGGGGTAAGTTGTAAGAGGATGATATCTGGACCTACCGCACTGGGTGACAACAACCTTAGTGACGTCACTCGGAGGAGGTCTATGGGGTAAGTTGTAAGAGGATGATACCTGGACCTATCGCACTGGGTGACACCAACCTTAGTGACTTTACTCGGAGGAGGTCTACGGGGTAAGTTGTATGAGGATGATACCTTAACCTACCACACTGGGTGACACCAACCCTAGTGACGTCACTCGGAGGAGGTCTATGGCGAAAGTTGTAAGAGGATGATACCTGGACCTACCGCACTGGGTGACACCAACCTTAGTGACGTAACTCGGAGGAGGTCTATGGGGTAAGTTGTATGGGGATGATAGCTGGACCTACCCCACTGGGTGACTCCAACTTTAGTGATGTCACTCGGAGGAGGTCTATGAGGTAAGTTGTCAGAGGATGATACCTGAACCTACCGCACTGGGTGACATCAACCCTAGTGACATCACTCGGAGGTCTATGAGATAAATTGTATAAGGATGATACCTGGACCTACCGCAATGGGTGACACCAACCTTAGTTCGTCACTCGGAGGAGGTCTATGGGGTAAGTTGTAAGAGGATAATACCTGGACCTACCGCACTAGGTGACACCAACCCTAGTGACGTCACTCGGAGGAGGACTATAGGGTAAGTTGTATGATGATGATTCCTGGACATATCACACTGGGTGACACCAACCCTAGTGACGTCACTAAGAGGAGGTATATGGGTTAAGTTGTATGAGGATGATACCTGGACCTACCACACTGGGTGACACCAACCCTAGTGACGTCACTCGGAGGAGGTATACGGGGTAAGTTGTAAGAGGATGATTCCTGGACATACCGCACTGGGTGACACCAACCCTAGTGACGTTACTCGGAGGAGGTCTACGGGGTAAGTTGTAAGAGGATGATACCTGGACCTACCGCACTGGGTGACACCAACCTTAGTGACGTAACACGGAGGAGGTCTATGGGGTAAGTTGTAAGAGGATGATACCTGGACCTACCGCACTGGGTGACACCAACCTTAGTGACGTCACTCGGAGGAGGTCTATGAGGTAAGTTGTCAGAGGATGATACCTGGACCTACCGCACTGGGTGACATCAACCCTAGTGATGCCACTCGGAGGAGGTCTACGGGGTAAGTTGAAAGAGGATGATTCCTCGACATACCGCACTGGGTGACACCAACCCTAGTGACGTCACTCGGAGGAGGTCTACGGGGTAAGTTGTAAGAGGATGATACCTGGACCTACCGCCCTGGGTGACACCAACCTTAGTGACGTCACTCGGAGGAGGTCTATGGGGTAAGTTGTAAGAGTATGATACCTGGACCTATCGCACTGGGTGACACCAACCATAGTGACGTCACTCGGAGGAGGTCTACGGGGTAAGTTGTAAGAGGATGATACCTACCGCACTGGGTGACACCAACCTTAGTGACGTCACTCGGAGGAGGTATATGGGATAAGTTGTATGAAAATGATACCTGGACCTACCGCACCGGGTGACACCAACCTTAGTGACGTCGATCGGAGGAGGTCTATGGGGTAAGTTGTAAGCGAATATTACCTGTACCTACCGCACTGGCTGACATTAACCCTAGTGACGTCACTCGGAGGAGGTCTATGGGGTAGTTGTAAGAGTCTGATACCTGGACCTACCACACTGGGTGACACCAACCTTAGTGACGTCACTCGGAGGAGGTCTATGGGGTAAGTTGTAAGAGGATGATACCTGGACCTACCTCACTGGGTGACACCAACCTTAGTGACGTCACTCGGAGGAGGTCTATGGGGTAAGTTGTCAGAGGATGATACCTGGACCTACCGCACTGGGTGACACCAACCCTAGTGACGCCACTCGGAGGAGGTCTACGGGGTAAGTTGTAAGAGGATGATTCCTGGACATACCGCACTGGGTGACACCAACCCTAGTGACGTCACTCGGAGGAGGTCTACGGGGTAAGTTGTAAGAGGATGATACCTGGACCTACCGCACTGGGTGAAACCAACCTTAGTGACGTCACTCTGAGGAGGTCTATGGGGTAAGTTGTAAGAGTATGATACCTGGACCTATCGCACTGGGTGACACCAACCTTAGTGACGTCACTCGGAGGAGGTCTACGGGGTAAGTTGTAAGAGGATGATACCTACCGCACTGGGTGACACCAACCTTAGTGACGTCACTCGGAGGAGGTCTATGGGATAAGTTGTATGAAAATGATACCTGGACCTACCGCACCGGGTGACACCAACCTTAGTGACGTCACTCGGAGGAGGTCTATGGGGTAAGTTGTAAGAGGATGATACCTGTACCTACCGCACTGGCTGTCATTAACCCTAGTGACGTCACTCGGAGGAGGTCTATGGGGTAGTTGTAAGAGTCTGATACCTGGACCTACCACACTGGGTGACACCAACCTTAGTGACGTCACTCGGAGGAGGTCTATGGGATAAGTTGTAAGAGGATGATTCCTGGACATACCGCACTGGGTGACACCAACCTTAGTGACGTCACTCGGAGGAGGTCTACGGGGTAAGTTGTAAGAGGATGATACCTGGAACTACCGCACTGGCTGACATTAACCCTAGTGACGTCACTCGGAGGAGGTCTATGGGGTAGTTGTAAGAGGATGATACCTGTACCTACCGCACTGGGTGACACCAACCTTAGTGACGTCACTCGGAGGAGGTCTATGAGGTAAGTTGTCAGAGGATGATACCTGGACCTACCGCACTGGGTGACACCAACCCTAGTGACGTTACTCGGAGGAGGTCTACGGGGTAAGTTGTAAGAGGATGATACCTGGGCCTACCGTACTGGGAGACACCAACCTTAGTGACGTCACTCGGAGGAGGTCTATGGGGTAAGTTGTATGAGGATGATACCTGGACCTACCGCACTGGGTGACACCAACCTTAGTGACGTCACTCGGAGGAGGTCTATGGGATAAGTTGTATGAGGATGATACCTGGACCTACCGCACTGGGTGACACCAACCTTAGTGACGTCACTCTGAGGAGGTCTACGGGGTAAGTTGTATGAGGATGATACCATTACCTAACGCACTGGGTGACACTAACCTTAGTGACGTCACTCGGAGGAGGTCTATGGGATAAGTTGTATTAGGATGATACCTGGACCTACCGCACTGGGTGACACCAACCTTAGTGACGTCACTCGGAGGAGGTCTATGGGGTAAGTTGTAAGAGGATGATACCTGGAACTACCGCACTGGCTGACATTAACCCTAGTGACGTCACTCGGAGGAGGTCTATGGGGTAAGTTGTAAGAGGATGATACCTGGACCTATCGCACTGGGTGACACCAACCCTAGTGACGTCTTTGCCATAGTGGCCGTTCATAAATGACGACACGCATCAAGGGGGGTGGGGTGGGGTCAGACTTTTTGGCAATGTGCGGATGTGTTAAACAACTGTGACTTTACGTCCAAAACGCGCACTTTTAAGTGAATACTCCACTTAAATACTTAATTGCTTACTAATTATTTAATGACGTATTAAGTGTACTTTACGCGTGTTACGATATTAAAGCGCAGCCTCACACTAAACACATATTAAAATAAGAATAATATGATTCGAAAGATACGCATTTTCAAAAATGAAATACCGCTTTTTTTTCGAGAGAGAAGTTTTGTGACGCCATATTTGATTTTTTTTGGTGCATGTTTAGGTAGGTTTTTGCTGCCAGTGCTAGGCTTTTCAACCTAGATCCAGGTTCTTTTTACCCTCTCTAGGTTTTTTATTTCATAAACGTCCATTATCTTGGTTTTTTTCTTTAAGAAAGTAAATAAACGATGTTAAAGTACAAAAATTAATAAATATGTGCAATTAATATGATAAATAATTTCTACTTTTCAAAAATAAACTAAAAAACCGTAAAAGGAAAGTTTGTGACTATAAAACCTTTATATTTGAGACATAACTTAAAGTATTGATTATCCAATATATAAAGCGTGGTTGGTGTTTGTATGGGGGTATGTTTGTATGTTTCACTTTTCGACTTTCAGTTACACAATCACGGAGAAACCAAAGGACGGACGAGGGGTTCCTATTAACCTGCAGATGGTTTTAGTACAGTTTTTGTAATTTTCCCTTTTGCCTGAAAGCCGTATATTTTTTTTTAAAAATAAATGTATAGACTAAGAGTGAACAAGTGAACCTCATTTCCACATTGAACAACTTAACGCGTACGTTCAAAACGAGTTATTATTGGTGCAGTAATTTTTTTTCCCAATACTTTATTTTTGAAAAATCTATTGTCAATTGCGGTGCACACATTTTCGTTTACGCACTTTAAACTTTTTTAATTTAAACTTTGGCTACCTGACTTATTAACATAAATAGATTAAACTAAATAAATTGATCCCGAAAACGCATAATTAATATGTATTTCGAATTGAACATGTTATGTTCATTCTTTTGTAGTCGGAATAACATAGGCCATGATAAAAGACCAAACTTGGTACATATAAACATGATAAGCCATTTGAAATTTTGAAATTCTAAATCGAATTGAACTCCTTCGTGTCCGTGGTACCAAAACTTTTTTTTTCCTTAAAATGGCATATCTCAGTTTTACATAAGATTTTAACTAAGAGATAAATCTGATAATTAACTTACAAACAAAAAATGTAATAACCAGCAACTAATAATGGGAAAAAGAGTCAGCACACTCCCGCTACAAAGTACGGGCATATTTCTTGTTTTCAATGTAATACGCGAAAGACTAGCATAAATATTCACCGAATTTAGTCGCATATAAGCCGAGTTTAGAACTATAAAATACGTTACTGAAATCAGAGAGTTTGCTTATATTCGCATAAAACAAAATGGACACAAGGACAGACACTAAAATGTATAATTTTTTCTAAATATATACTTCGTTAATCATTCACAACTTATGAGATGAGGTTCAGATATAATTATTGTAAATAATGTGGAATGAGCTGAACACGCTTTTGTGTCATTCCAAAAGGTAAACAAACTCATATGTAAAATAAGGAAGCATTTTACATCTTTAAAGTAATAAATTTCTATGATTCAAAAATATGTAGTAAAATTAGACAATTGTATGCTAGGCTTCTATGCCGGTTTTTTGCAAAAAACTGGCCAGTTTAAAGAAATCTTAGGGTGTCGGCTTATATGCCAGTAAATGGTACAGGTCGGGAAAGTATGATAACATTATTTTCATTATATATTCACTGCGCGACAGACTACCATAAATATTTACAATTTACAAAGAGATACATAGAGATAAACTAAAAATTCATTAATATAAATGCAGTACATTCGATCAATGTAAAATTTTGAAACATCGTTTTTATAGTCGCCACGAGTCTGCCTGCAAAATTTCAGCTCGATATGATACGGGAAAGTTGGTTAAAAATTGATCCAAACTTTTTGTGGCAAGCAATCAAGCAGACGCCACGAGTTAATATAAGGGATTTAATAAGCCGTAGATGGCAACAGTATCTTAAGCCACTCAGGCATGTTACATTATGATATCTACAGCTCTATTACACTGAATTCGAAAGGTGGCGCTGTTGTGGTTGTCATGTCTGAAGAAATCTGGTACAACATAAAAAGGCTTGAATGAGCAAAATATTCAATTTTATTAGACTTTATGAAAAACTTAACAGCTCTACCATTTTCTTCTGCCTGCGTTGATAAAATATTCTCTCAAGTATACATTGTATACACCAAAGATAATCTAATAAAACTCTAGTAGAACATACTAATACCTTAGGAGACGTCCATAAAAGATTACATCTGTGGGGGGGGGGAGGGGGTCACCCCTCTATTGAGATGTGTCACAACGGGGAGGGGGTCACACTTTTGTGACATGGGTTACAACGGGGAGGCGGTCACACTTTTGTGAGATGTGTTACAACAGGGAGTGGGGTGTTTAAGAACTGTGTCTTCACATCAAACACGCGTAACTTTAAATGAAAGCTCCACTTCAATATTTGATTACTTAATTAAATGACCTTTTAAAATGGCTCCATGTGTGTTACGATATTAGACAGCAGTCTCACACAAAATACACACTTAAATTACATTAACATGATTTGAAACATGCTCATTTTCAAATAGGACCCACGGCTTTTTTTCTTTGTTCTTTTAGGATTTGCGGGAAGACGTGCCTTAGTGACTTCACATATATTTATTTTTGGTTTGTCTAGGTTTTTTCTTTCGGATCTAGTTTTTTTTTAATGTGTTGGCTAAGCTTGCCCAAAAATGTCACTGGCAGCATTTAACCAGATAATAGATTTCTATATTTCAGAAGTACCAGGTCCCTGTTACTTAAACCTAAAAGAGTCAAGACAAAAGACACAAGAATCCACCTGCCTGCACTAGGTCCCTACCATTGTACCATACTAGTCGAAGAAGGATTTTTGGGGATCGCACATCACCCGTGTGTCATGTGCTGGTGAGAAACATCACCCGTGTGTCATGTGCTGGTGAGAAACATCACCCGTGTGTCATGTGCTGGTGAGAAACATCACCCGTGTGTCATGTGCTGGTGAGAAACATCACCCGTGTGTCATGTGCTGGTGAGGCTCCAAAGCCATCCCCCATCCCCCTTAATTAGACCCCCGGGGTTAGTCCACATATAGTATGAAACTGAACTGAAATCAACAAGTGAATCTATTGATACCCCACGCCCCAACTCACAAATCAACACAACATAACATGTGTAACCTTAAACCTTAGTGTGAGCGAGTCAATTCTAACTTTTCTTTATTTCAAGATATTTTTTTAAACAACAATAACTCTCGGTCAGCTTTTTACTCCCACACCCGCGCCACCTTTTCTCTCGTCGGCCACCACCGGGTGTCCGTCGAATATCAACTTAACCATTACCTTCTCTCTCTCTCTTTTTATATATCTCTAGCTCTCTATCTCTTTCATTCGATCTCTCTCTCACTCTCTCTCGGTCTCTATCTCTTTCTTTCGATCTCTCTCTCACTCTCTCTCGGTGCCTATCTCTTTCTTTCGATCGCTCTCTCACTCTCTCTCTACCTCTTTCATTCGATCTCTCTCTCTCTCTCTCTCTCTCTTGGTCTCTCTCTATTTTGTCTCTCTCTCTTTCTTTCTCTTCCTTTTTCATTGTCTCTCCAGTTCTCTCTGTCTCTCTCTCTCTCTCTCTCTACCTCGTTCTCTTTCTTTCTTTCTTTCTCTGTCGTTATGTCTCTCTTTCTTTCTCTCTCTGCCTCTCTTCCCCTTTATCTCTCTTTCTCTCAACGACACTTTCTCTCTGCCTTCGTTTATGGGTCCCTCTGTCTCTCTCTATATATCTTTCTGTCTCTGTGTCTTTTTCTCTATAAATATCTCTTTTCCTCTTTGTCTCTCTCTTTCTCTTGGCTTCTCTCTCTCTCGCTGTTTCATCCTCTATCTCAATCTCTATCTGTTTATCTCTCTCTATCCGCGGAAGACTTCATAATGAGTGTGACATAATTCTACATCGAATTTTCTTCAAATCACCTACCAACGCTCCCTATCTTTGTTGTAATTAACCTTGTACAGTGTGTGTCACTGAATGTCTGAGTGTGTGTATGTGTATGTGATAGGAAAATTACCTGGTATCTTTATAATAAGGTGTGCAGAAGGGAAAGAATTCTCCAAAGAATGTTATTACTGAAGTAACCTCATCACTTTTTGCTTGTTTGTGTGTGCGTGCGTGTGTGTGTGTGCGCGTGTGTGTGTTTGTTAGTGTGTATGTATGTGTGTGTGTGTCACAGGTAGATGTTGGTAAACATCATATTTTAACAGTAATCAAAGCCAGTTAACTACTGCATCATTAAAAATCAAGTAATCTTATAAAGGGTGTTACTTTAATTTGTTAAATATTGTATATTTTAGTCTCAAAAATATATATTAAAATTTATTTGTCCTTCTTTTGTATTAAATATATATCTTTATTACAATTTGTAAAAATCAAGCCAAAATATTAATGATTAACATATACAATATAGATTATTTAAACATTTTATAAACTATGTGTTTTAAACAATGTGATATATATATATTAAATGAGTGTTCACGTTCCGCAGCTATAAAACAGTGTTTAAAATTTGTTGATTTTTTGTCAGGTCTACTGATGGCCTACCATAAACAGACAAGTTATCACAGTGAGTCCACTGGTTACCCCGGTCCCAACTAACGCTGCTTCGTGATTTCGAACTCACTCCCCATTGACTCTTAATCGCTTATATCGGCATGTTGTAAAAAGATGTCGATTTCATGTCCCACGCATATAAAGTTTGGTAATTGTTGAAGTGGGGCATATTTATTTCTTGAGTGGCTTGTATGTTTTAAAGAGCATTCATTTCTTGATCTTAAAATATATGATATTTCAAAGTCAGGCGTATGTGTGTTTTTTATTGAATATTTAAAAATAAATATTTTTGGAATGTCGCCAACATGAAACCCATTCATAATTACATTCATATAAACAATTAAAATATCAATTTTTAGTGTTATGTTTATGTTCACTATATTGTGTTTGAACATTATGTAAAACCATATCAATGGGTATAACGTGTAGAATTGTTGTTTTTATTGGACCAAAATAAACATGTCCCCTGTTTTAGACTCACTGTTGTAACAACTAGATATTGGACCAAAATAAACATGTCCCCTGTATTAGACTCCACAGTGTAACAACTAGATATTGGACCAAAATATGTTGATTGAAATTATTGGCAATATAAAAACCATAAGGGTTTCCTGAGAGTGACTCCCCCTCTTTCCAAAATTGAGGTGCTTTTAATACTTTGACACTTTTCTATGTGGCTCAGTGCAGACCGTTCTGCTGTAAAATGGTAAGTAATTAGGCATAACACTCACTGGTGTAACAGACCAATTTACCTAAAATTATACCTTAATGTATATTAACAATGGAACAATATAACAGGGCATAATGGTAGTTAAAATAAAAATGTAGCTTATTTTCATTCTCTAAAATCTTGGGCTAAAATGTTGTTGAACTTGTAAAATTTTCCATTGGTGTAACACTCACTGGTGTAACGGTAAAAAATCGTTACACCAGTGAAAGGACTGTTACACCAGTGAAAGGACTGTTACGCCAGTGAGGATTTGTCATAATATGAAAACACTGTTTAATACATTTGATAAATAATATGCATCAAGTCTAATTAAATTTTAGATCTAGACCTTTATTGTTTGTCCAGATATTATAACTTATTGTTATTTTATTGAATGAGGACAGTAGATTAGTAATATTCATTGTTTGTCAACCAACACTCTACGTATATTTTATATTACGAACAAATTCAGCTTTAAAAATATTTATATTATTTTGTGGAACACTAGGGCCATAATTTAGTCCTTACAATGAGGAACTTTCAGATATATTCACAACTTTTGTTTTCTTTCTCCAGACGAAATCCAATTCCAAGTCATTGACAAACGTGGAACGCCAACGTTTGTACCGTGAAAGGCGAAATGCTGACCCTCAGTTGCCAGCAGCCTATCTTCAACGCAAACATGAAAAGTATGAAAAGGACAAGGAGACAGGAACAAGAAAGTTAGTGAAAGACATGACACCACGGGAACATAGGAAAGAAAAGAAAGTTTGGCGGACTAGAAACCACAATAGTAGAATGAAAAGACAAGCACAGTTAATATTGGATACAGAATCTAAATTCACAAACTATTTTATTATGTATCAGAATTCTTTCAGAGGGCCTATTTACATTAAGTAGGTCGTGTTGTGGTTTATTATAAAGATTTTTACCTTACTATTTGCTTATAAGCATACTTTAATGAACATAATTGGTTATTGTTATTCTTAATGTTATGTACTTAACGGAACAAGTTTCCACTGATAGCCTTTGACATATATTGCATGACTTAATTTATTATTATAATTAAATTAGTTTTTAAAAAAAAATAAATACACATGTATTTTGGATTTTAAAAATGTGTTGTTCAGTCTTTGTGTGTACTGTAATGTTGCGTTACACCAGTGAAATTGAATTGCGATGCATGACCTTTAGACCGTTACTGTAAAACAAAAACACGGATGTTATGGTCTAATTTTTTTAAATATATTATTTAAATGGTCACTGATTACTATCATAAAGAAACATCGCATGGGAAATAACTTTCATTTTTAAAAAAAAATTCACTGTGCAATAAACCACCCGTAAAAAGAAACTTTAAAAAAAAATAAAAAAATCCCTTATATATGAGACATAACCAATGGTATTGATTATGTTCAAACGCGACAACCACTACTAACTGTATATATATATTTGAAAGAATTACTCTTCGTCAGAGTTCGACTCCCCCCACCCCCATCCTTTCCGCCAACATTTTCTAAAGTCGTCCAGCAGCCAGGTGTACCATGATTATCACCTTAACCACCATTACCTTCTCTCTCTCTCTTTCTCAGCCTGGCTCTCTGTCTCTCTTTCTCTTTGTGTGTCTTAAACTCTCTCTCTCTCTCTTTTTCTCTCTCTTTATATCTGTCTCTCTCGGTGTCTCTCTCTTACTCTCTCACTGTGGCTCTCTCTTACTGTCTCTCTCTCTGTGTCTCTCTCTGTCCATCTCTCTCTGTCTTCTATCTTTCTCCTCCGTCTCTCTCTGTAATCCTTTCTTTCTATTTCTGTCTCTTTTCCTTTCTTTATTTCTCTCTCTATCGCTCTGTCTCTTTGCCTCTCTCTGTCTCTCTCTATTTCTCTCTTTCTCGGTCTGTCTCTTTCTCTCTTTCTTTCTCTCTCTCTCTAACTCTCTTTCTCTCACTCCTTCTCTCTCTCTCTATCTCTCCTGTTCTACCTCAAAATCTCTCTCTGTCCTTATCTCTTCATCTCTCGCACCCTCTCTCTGTCTCTCTATAAATTTCTCTTTATGTATCTCTCCCTGTATCTCTCTCTCATTTTCTCTATACCTTTCTCTACCTCTCTGTCTCTCCAATTCCTCTCACTCTTTCTCTGTTGGTCTGTCTGTATATCTTTCTTTTCCCCCTCTTTTTCTCTCTCTCACTCTATCTCTCTCTTTCTTTCAACGACTCTCTCTCTCTCTCTGTCTTCGTCTCTCGCTCCCTCTGACTCTCTCTCCATATCTTTCTCTCTCTGTATATCTCTTTTTATATATCTCTTTTCCCCATTTTACTTTGTCTCTCTCTTTCTAACTGTCTCTCTCTTTCTTTCTCTCTCCTTCTATCTCTCTCTCTCTCTCTGTCCCTATCTGTCTTTGTTGATGTCCCTTTCTATCTTTGTCTCTATCTCATTTTCTTTCTCTCAATCTCTGTCTCTCTTTAAATTGTCTTTATCTCTCTATCTCTTTGTCTCTCGCTCCGTCTTTCACCCTCTCTCTGTTTGTCTTTGTCTTTCTCTCCCTCTGTTTTTATCTTTCTCCCCCTCTCTTTCTTTCTCTTTCTTTTACTCTCTCTCTCTATCTCCCTCCGGATGACTGCATAATAAATGTGACATAATTCCACAACGAATTATTTTCAAATCACCTACCCCGCCCCCTTATTTTTATAACTAATTTTGTACAGTTTGTGTCACTTGGTGTCTTTATAATAACATGTGCAAGAAGGGTAAGAATTCTCCAAAGAATGTTATTACTGAAGTAACGTCATCACTGTTTGTGTGTGTGAGTGTGTGTGTGGGGGGGTGAGTGGGTGTTGATAATTTCTTGTTGTCACGGCAGGTTAACTACTGCATTAAAAAGCAAGTAATCATACAATGAGAGTTTATTTGATTTTTTAAATAATGTTGTTGTTTTGTGTGAAAAATATTCTTTTATTTAATTGTTCTCACTTTGTTTTTTAATATACGACAAAAACACGCAACTTAAAACTCCAGCCAAAATATTGATGATTGACATACATATTTTATCTTATTCAAAACATTTTAAAACAACGTATTTATAACATTGTTATATAGTTATATAGTTTGATTATTAAGGTTTAATGCATGTTATTTATTATGTGACAAATTTTAACCATTTTTTGTCAGGTCTATCAATGGCCTACTAATAAAGAACATAAGTGATTACAGGCAGTCATCTGGTTACGCCGGTCCCAACTGACGCTGCATCGTGGTTACCAATTTTCCCCCTTCCCCCTGGGGGTGGCATTGGTAACCATGATACATTACAAATTAAGACCTAAAATAGAAAACATTTTGGTGTCGAGATTAACTGAGCAGGTTGTGTCAAATTTTCTCTTCGTAAAATAGTATATTAAGTGACGTCATTGTTTGAGCTTTTATTTTAATTTGTAAAAAGGAAACAATGTAAAAAGAACAGCGCTTTATTTGATGTGATTGATTATTATTTTTTATGTTGATAACCCAAGTTATGTGTATATATGTATGTGCACGAGTGCGTTCGTGTGTGTTTGTGCGTGAGTGTGTGTTTTTATTAGTTGTGAACTAAATGTTATGAAAGTGGTGTCATGCCTCTAACACGACAATGCTAGATTAGTTCTTCAATATTAAATGCGATTATTATAGGACGATTGCTTTCATAGCATGCTACAAAGGAAAATAAAGATTGAAAAGAACTCATCGGGTCTTTGTAATAAGAAATTGGATTATGTTTAGTTATAATATGCACTGGGTTAAGATTGGGGCTAATTGGCGGCACATTTATTTTTGTATAGAGGGGAACCTTTGTGAACTTTTTAAGGGTACTTCTCTTTGGTAATGGCAGTTGTCAATAACATCATCTAAACCTGGTTGGAACTAAAGATATCTTAGCAACTGTTAACATGCTTTTAAGCATAACTTAGCAAGCCCCTTTACGGAGCCTCGCCCCCCCCCCATTTGAGAAACACTGCCATAAACCAAGTCAGCTTTGTGAGAGATACAGCCATCTACTGATATCACCTGTGATCTGTTAGATAAGTATGATAGAAACCAAGCCAGAACTGAGCCAGCAATTCCAAAATAATTTTGCAGGCTTTTTTAGCAGTGTTTGATGGTCAATAGTGTCAGAAACAGCACTAAGATCTAAGAGGACCAATATAGATATTTACCCACTGTCCAGTGCGAGTAGGAAGTCATTTGTTACCTTAAACTGGCTGGTCTTTGTGCTGTGAGTAGGTCTATAGGCCGACTGATTAGGACTTAGAAGAGTGTGGTCGTTAAGATAAGCCAAAAGTTATTTTAAGGCTATACATATATACTAGAAATATACCCGCTCCTTGTAGCGGGATGGTGCTGACCCTTTTTCCCAAGTATTAGTTGCTGGTTATTACAATTTTATTTGCCAAGTTAAATTTCAGATTTATCTTTTAGTTAAAACCTTATGGGAAACAGAGATATGCCATTTTAAGGAAAAAATAATAAATATAATTGAATATATTTAAGGAAAAAAAAGAGAAGAAAAAACAACAGACACAATTATTTAATTTTTACCATTTTACCACTTAATGCAGTGTCTTTTAAAATTACCTTACTATTTAAAAGATATGATTTATTAAGTAATGAATCTTGATGACCATATTAACTAAATTTACTATTTCATTCCCACTTGTACTAAATAAACATAACTGATAGGTTTTCCAAAAGAGCTCTATGATCCTCGTCACTCAAAAATTTCATGTATAATTACGAAACTAAATAGTAACACAATTGTAAGTAATACAATATTTGTAACGGCGTCTATGAGATAAAGAACATATGGCACTATCCCTTAAAAAGGCAAAGGCTACATAACTCATAGCACCAATAAAAAAAATTATAAATGTACTTTCTAAAATACTTTTTTTTAAAATCAAAACGTCGTATTAAAATGGAATTACGGACACTTCGACCCCGGACGTTTTGACCCCGGACGGTTCGACTCTGCCAGTTCGACCACAGGACGTTTCGTCCCCAGGACGTTTCGACCCCGGTCGGTTCGACCACGGACGGTTCGACCACGGACGATTCGACCCCAGATGATTCGGCCCCAGACAGTTCGACCACAGGACGTTTCGACCCCGGACGTTTCGACCCCGGACGTTTCGACCCTTTCGTTTCTACACCGTGAAATGATTTTTTTTTCTTTGTTTGTTTGTTTTTTTTGTTTTCTTGTTTTTTTACATTTTTTAAATATTAATTTTCGGCATATTATCAATTAAAAAATTAAAAACAGTTTCTCAACTCCTATCCCAAACTAAACACACGTAAAAAGTACTTAATTTAATATTGGGTTTTAAAAAGGTATATATTTAAGTCGTTCAAAGATTTTCACTGTGATAACAAAAACAAACGAAATTGCTTTTTTTTGTTGTAATTAAGTTTTTTTTAAAAATTCTTTTTATTAAAGGTGATGACATGCTGAACGCAGGCGCTGAAACCATTACAAACCCCTCGCCCTTTGCATTCACTTCTGTTTCTTCAGTAATACTGATTTTAATAAGACGTACAAAGTTGTCAGTATTTAAAGTTCATAAATTTCAATAGTTTATACCGCCGCCTACCAGACAACATTCAAGCTGCTGGACCCGTATGACCGGACTGAACGTTACGTCATTAATGTTTACACTTCATCTGAGGGTTTCATAATCCCATGTTACGAAGGCTACACTCAATGACCACCACAGCAAGCCGTGTGCAGGCGGGGGTAAATAGAGTAAGTGGGGGCAGAGAGAATGTAGGCACCGTTAGAAAGGACTATCTGACAACATTGCCTTTGTTTCGACAAAGGGTGGGGGGTGGAGTAGGATAGGTTTGGAAGGACTTTCTACCTCAGAGGAATGGTGCATTGATCAGAATCATGAATTCGCGTTGAATATTGACTGGTTGTCAATAACAATTTCAAACTGTATTTAATTTTTACTGGATAATAATTTTAAGCTAAATTATTTATATATCAAAATTTAATTTTAAAAATAATAAATTTTAAAAAGTATATTTAAAAATCTATTTAAAGAATTATGCTGTGTAGATACGAAGGGGTCGAAATGTCTGGGGTCGAAACACCCTGGGGTCGAAACGTCCTGTGGTCGAAATGTCCGGGGTCGAATCGCCCGGGGTCGAAACGTCCAGGGTCGAACCGTCCGTGGTCGAACTGGCAGGGTCGAACCGTCCGGGTCGAATCGTCCGGGGTCGAAGTGTCCGACCACCATTAAAATGATATCAAGAAAATGTGCACACCATATTTAGACAATAAAAGGTTATAGAAAGCTGGCCGTATAAAATAAAGTCTTGTTATAAAGTAAATGTAATGGACCAAATAACTCTCCCTTTTGACGTATTCATAGTTGTTTTAACAGGGATATAATATTTTTAAAAATTTATGTCTCTAAATTTTACGATTTATATTTACGGTTTTTGTGCAATGTGTATAATTTCAAAAAGGAATCATTTTTTTTGTTCCATATTTCTGATAAGGCATCATATTTTGTAAATTATATTCAATATACACACCAGATTTTGTTTCTGAAAAATATTTTGTATATATATATATCCACATTAGGCCAAATAAAATATTCAGCCGTCTGTTAATAAGCACATCTAAAAAATGATTAAAAAATAACTTTAGAAATGACCAAATGTTATTCCGACTACAAAGGAATTAACATAACATGTTCAATTCGCAATTCATATTAATTAAGCGTTTTCAGGATCACTTTATTAAATTTAGTCAACTTCTGTTAATACGCTCGGTAGCGAAAGTTTATAATGTATAGTGTAAATATATAGCTTATATAAACCTTTTTAAAGTGTAAGTTTATTTGACATAAGCCGTCCCTTTCCAAATACAATAAACTCGCTACATCTATGGTTTTTAATTAAATGTCGAGTTATGAATTATATTTTTAAAAATCGCAATTTCATTCACACATGTAAAATAATATTAATCCAATGCATCGTGGAAAAATTTAAATATAATAATTTAAAAGCATATCTAATATATAAACCTCAGTTGATGTTTGTATGTTTGTTTGTTTGTATCCATTAAAAAAAGACCACTGCTTTGTTGACATTTTTTCCAAAAGATCTCTACCACTGTCGTCACTAAAAAAAGCTCATATATATTTACGACACTGCATCGTAACACAATTGTAATTAATACAATATTTGCATCAGCGTCTATGAGATAAAGATAATAGGGCACACCCCCCCCCCACGCCCAAAGGCAAAATCTACTTAACCTATAGCGCCAATAAATCTAATATATACAATTATTACATAAATTGGTTTTTATTAAATGTCGATTTATGGAACAGAAAATAATTAAAACAAATGACGTCATAGTTTTATGCTTATATTTTAATTTTGTGAAAAGGCAACGATGTAAAAATAGGATTTGAGGATTTATAATTATTATGAAATACTTTGTGTACATTTCATCAAAGTTTAATATTTCGTATTTATCAAACACGGATAAGTCACTTATGTTAATTATGTATATTGATTCCCGTGGTCTGTATGGATTGTATAGAAATATTAAATTACGTCATTGTTTTATGCTTATATTTTATTTTTTTAAAAGAAGCGTACACGAAAATGTGCGCACCGTAATTAGACAATATAATATTTTTTGAATGCGCACCGCTGAAAATAAAGTATTGGGGAAAAAAAAACTTCACCAAAAATAACTCGCTTTGAACGGAATTTGAACGTCCGCGTAAAGTTGTTCAATATAGAAATGAGGTTAAATTTTTCATTCTTTGTCTCTGCATTTTCCGATTATTTAATTTACGGCATTCGGGCAAAAAGGACAATTACAAAAAATAACTTAAAACCATCTCCGGGGTAAAAGGAACCGTCCTGCCAAATTTGGTCCCCGTCCGTCATTTAGTTTTTCCGTGATTGTGTAACGAACAGAAAGTTGAAAAGTGAAACATACAAACAACTGAGCTTTATATATTAGATAAGGGAAGTGTGCAAATTAAAGGACATTCTATTGTCATATCTGGCGTATGTATTTTTAATGAACGCCGCACTAGAAAAGCACCATTATTTAACTATTTATAATTAGGTTGTAATTGATACAATTTAATTGTTTGGCAAGATTGATAAGAAGATCATATTATTTTCTTAATTTAGGTTAAATTGCAATCTTAACGTTTATGCGACATAATATTACTTATTTGTATTGCTTACACTTTGTATTGCATGTAACTAAATAGGATTTTATAGTAATATTTAATTCGAAGGAAAAATACATTTTTTAGAATGCTAGTTATTTAAATTTAGAATACTATAAATGTAATACTCTTTATCGATCTGTATCCCTTTGCGTAATTGATAACTACAAGCGGACGTGTCTTTATTAGTAAATTATGTCTATTTAAGTGGCATGCCACTTGACTTCGATCTCTTTAATAAGGGATAACATTTCAAAGAATTGCTAGGATTCTTCTATCCCTCAGTATAGACTGAATTTCGATTTAAAACAATTTCCTGTCAACTGCTCACTTCCTTCGATTTTAAATGTTTCATAAAATTAGTTACTTGCAAAAGGAACATTCAACAACTTAGCATTGACTTTGTTGCATCAAAGATTAAATACGAGTGATAATATTATTGTTACTTTTAACACTAAGTTTTTGTAACCCTCATAAAAATGTCTAATATCAAATAAAAATATTTTTAAAATCTCTGCTGATCCATCTTTCATAAATACAGACTTACGTCATTTGTTTTATTAGAAAGATGTTAATAACAAGGATAGCTGTGACTATAAACATATTATAACTTTTATAATACTTAGATACTGTGTCATGTTTTGAAGTGATCAGTTCTTTGATGTTGTTTATTAATGTGAACACATGTTAACATAATCTTCTAGAGTATTAAGATCTTTTGACTCATGTTATTAACTCAGCTATATATGAGCTGATATTGACTGCATAGCGGAAAACTTCAATAAACGTCCAACGATTCATTGATTTATCTGATTGACAATTATGTTACTAAATTCTTTACTCTTCTCTCAAAATTTCCCTTCAAACCATTTTATTAGAACATGTCTAATTGTTTATATTTCGTAAATATATTTTCTAATTCTATCTATAATCTAATTGAGAGTTAAAGTAGGTCCGTCTTGTTATGTGTCTAATAAGGGGCGGCAAATAAAAGACATATATAACATTTTGGAGTTATGTGACCTTGATGGATGCCTAACATAAAAGTTCGCTAAAAATATTAACACGTTCATGCAATAAACCATGGGTTTTTAAAATTTTTTTATTTAGAGTAACATGTTTAAAACGCCTTAAAAAGCAGTCAGTTATAAAGATGTAAGTATCGAGTGATTAGGCCCCAATTACACATATCAGTTTAGAAAAGACATACACATAAGTATCGAATGATTAGGCCTCAAGTACACATATCAGTTTATACAAGACAGACACATAAGTATCGAATGATTAGGCCCCAAGTACACATATCAGTTTAGACAAGACAGACACATAAGTATCGAATGATTAGGCCCCAAGTACACATATCAGTTTAGACAAGACAGACACATAAGTATCGAATGATTAGGCCCAAGTACACATATCAGTTTAGACAAGACAGACACATAAGTATCGAATGATTAGGCCCCAAGTACACATATCAGTTTAGACAAGACAGACACATAAGTATCGAATGATTAGGCCCCAAGTACACATATCAGTTTAGACAAGACAGACACATAAGTATCGAATGATTAGGCCCAAGTACACATATCAGTTTAGACAAGACAGACACATAAGTATCGAATGATTAGGCCCCAAGTACACATATCAGTTTAGACAAGACAGACACATAAGTATCGAATGATTAGGCCCCAAGTACACATATCAGTTTAGACAAGACAGACACATAAGTATCGAATGATTAGGCCCCAAGTACACATATCAGTTTAGACAAGACAGACACATAAGTATCGAATGATTAGGCCCCAAGTACACATATCAGTTTAGACAAGACAGACACATAAGTATCGAATGATTAGGCACCAAGTACACATATCAGTTTAGACAAGACAGACACATAAGTATCGAATGATTAGGCCTCAAGTACACATATCAGTTTAGACAAGACAGACACATAAGTATCGAATGATTAGGCCCCAAGTACACATATCAGTTTAGACAAGACAGACACATAAGTATCGAATGATTAGGTCCCAAGTACACATATCAGTTTAGACAAGACAGACACATAAGTATCGAATGATTAGGCCTCAAGTACACATATCAGTTTAGAAAAGACAGACACATAAGTATCGAATGATTAGGCCCCAAGTACACATATCAGTTTAGAAAAGACAAACACATAAGTATCGAATGATTAGGCCTCAAGTACACATATCAGTTTAGAAAAGACAGACACATAAGTATCGAATGATTAGGCCCCAAGTACACATATCAGTTTAGAAAAGACAGACACATAAGTATCGAATGATTGGGCCCCAAGTACACATATCAGTTTAGACAAGACAGACACATAAGTATCGAATGTAGTAAAAACAGATTAAACTTGAAATAATGGATAACGTTTACATTGTCATTTATTGCTGTAGTGTTCTGTAGTCAGATTTAATGTGTGTAAGTTCAATGTGATTCGTCTCTCTATAATATTTGATCCATTACCTCTATTGTGGTCATATCTTGATACATAAATTGATTGCTACTGAAGTCAACTGAAAACCTGACTTTACATAAAGAGATACAATCTAACGGAATAAATATCAAACATTTTATTTGTCAAGCAATGTCACTCTTCCCTGTTTCTCACATTCTAGAAAATGCACCTGTACATATTCAGGTGAATCTATGAGAGCAAAACTTTAAGGGCAAATTACGACACAGTTGTCTCTTCACAATTAACTACAGGTGGCACAAGCAAGTTACGACACAGTTGTCTCTTCACAATTAACTACAGGTGGCACAAGCAAGTTACATGCAAGGTTGTACATTTTTAGGAATGTTTACATTTCTCTTGCTAACAATAACAGAATACGTCATTTGAGTCGTTTAACCAAACCATGTTGTCAATTACGTCATCTCTGTCACGTAGCACATAAATGTACTTGTAACCAAGACAGTATCTAAACCATGTTGTCAATTACGTCATCTCTGTGACGTAACACATAAATGTACTTGTAACCAAGACAGTATCTAAACCAGGGGTCTCCAAACAAGTCTCGGAACATGTACAGGCCAACAACTTGACACACTTTCAGCACTGCAAGGTCTTCATGGGTGAAGCAACAGCTGAGTTCCCCACATTATTTGCATGCGAGATCATCAAAGACCTCCAGCTTTAGTTATAGGTTCGGTTTTCTGACTTGGATTCAAAGGCAGAAGAAGTGGGGCTATTTCAAAATCCATTTGAAGCTGATGTGGACAGTTGCTCATATGAACTGCAGCTGGAAGTCATTGATGTGTAAGCAATTGATTTCCTTAGGGATAAGTTCAAAGAAGGACTTTTGAGTTTTTACCAGTTTTTTCCCAAGGAAGACTTCCCTAATGTTAAAGCTGTTGCATCAAGATACCTTTGAATCTTTGGAACAAAATACTAGTGTGAACAGACATTTTCGAGGATTAAATACGGGGAAAACATTTTGAGGACTAACTTGTCTGATGATAATCTCAGGTCACTGTTGATGTAAGGGATATCAAATCTAAATCCAGAACTATCTATTATTTTGGCATTCAGGAATCAATTTCACCATTCCCACTAATACAGGTGTTCATGTGCAGAGTATCAATATAATGTATTAAATAATATTAAATAATAATAATATTAAAAACATGACAATATTAAATATAAGGGTTGCGGAAAGTAACGATTAATTTCTCGATTAATTGTTTAAAAATTTGACGATTCAGTTATTTTTTTAACGATTAATCGACCCATCACTTAAAATTATTGGCCGTCAAATAGTAAAAAAAAATTATATATAAAAAATTGCCGCCCATAAACAATTAATTTCCTGACGATCACACGAACATTTTGGTTTTAAACTATTGACTGACGGGAATGTTCAAAATGTTTATTAAGTTTGCCTACCACGGTTCTAACACTTCGCCTACTTATCAAATCAAATGAAAAGCATATTGAGCTAATGGCAGTAATGGAATCTGACTCAGAGACAGAAAATGACGACAGCTCTTCTGATGAATTACTGCGTTACAAAATGGAGATGAAAGTTCCTGAATCCATTAACCCTCTACAATAGTGGAAACTTAATGAACACCGATATCTGATAATGTCATTCCTTGCCAAGACCGTTTTGTGAATACTAGTTACATCAGTTCAATGTGAATGATTGTTCAGCTCGGCATGTTATATTGTCAATTAGACACGCTCATCACTTGAACCAAATAATGTCAGCATACTTGTCTTTTTGTGGAGTTGGTTAAAAGATGACATATAAAGGAGACATTCCAGTGTTCTGTAGATTTTCAATAATAACGTTAAATAAGTGTTACTTATGACATCTTAAATTTTAATTTTTGGCTCTAATCGAAATTAACCATTAATTAATCGTTAATTTTTCAAAAGTTAACGATTAAATTTAAATTAATCGTTAACAGCCCTATTAAATATATAATTAAAAACATCTATGTTTTTATTCTTTCATATTTAGACCTCTAGAGTGTAGTCGGCCCACAAACTGCTGTCTGACAGTTAATGCGGCCCTCCGGCAGAAAAGTTTGGAGACCCGTGTGAATATCTTACAGCACTGACGATTCGGCTATAGAGACAAATTGAGTCTGGAAACATATTTATGGTAGAGTTTTATTTCTATTATGAGTTATATTAATAGTTTGAATTAAATATTATGTTTAATATAGATCAATTAATAAATATGTTGAAATCTAATTAAAAAATACAAAAATTTGCTTTCAATACCCATAAAAAATTCACAAAATGTTGTCTATAAATTTTCTATCTCAACGCCTTTTAAGTTCTTGAAAATTATGTTTGTCTATTTTAATGAAAACATACATGTTATATCGATCAACGCTCGGACTTGCCAAAGAAGCTCACAGTCGCACGGTCCGGCAGCACACAGATAGGCGACCAATTCTCTAAACCCAAGCGTCTATTATCAATATATACACAGTAAACGTGCTTGACCTCTGAACTCATGTGTAACGTCTTGGTATAGGATAAAACCTTACTCAGATGCGTACCTCACGTAAGGGTAGAAGCAAACAACGACCTATCATTGTTTATTAACATAATTTAATATCTGCATTTTGCGCCGCTCTATACTGCCAACAACGCTACTCCATCAAAGCGTTGTTTAAGAGAGTCTTTTCAAGCTGACAGATAACCATTTTATATAACATTGTAAGTATCCAATCTTGTAGACAACAAGTGAAGTTTATTATACAACATATTTATCGACTATTATTTAGTAATTTTCAAGTTATCTGTCATAATCCTCTGAAATAAACTTGTTCAAATTGAATTAAATCTGTATCTAGGGTAGTAGGATCCTAACATTTCATTGACATTGTATCCCTATTTATAGGGATCGAGGTCAGGTGACACGGCACTTGAATAAAATGAACTGGTTTTGTGTTCCAAACACTTACGTGAACCGATTGTTGCTTCAAATTGACGAAAGCATCCATGTTAAAATACATATAATATATAACTTTTCTAGTTGGTTCAAAATTCCAAATAAAGACAAATTTAAAATCTAATGTGTTCTTCGAATTGTATGTTTCTATATATTTTTTATGTTAGGTTCATACAAAAATCTAAGTAGCACAAGTCAGTAATATTAAGAGTCATAGAAATATAAATTATTGTTAAATTAACATTTTTTTCCTTGTCATTAATTGTCCAAAGTAAGTTTGGTAAAGAACAATTTAAATTTCATATTATATACAACAGCACAGGTGCTTTGTGGTGCATCGGTTACGTAAAAAATAATTTCTATTTCCACCATTTAACAACATAGAAAACTGTGGCATTTCCTTTTATTTTCCACATATTATATAGCTTCAATTACATGCTCATTTGATTTCAATTAGCAGAGTATATTTCAGTTTGTTGCATACTTTTTAAGTTAGGTGAGTACTGTGTCAGTTATTATGACTACTGTTTCAATTAGGTGAGTACTGTTTCAGTTAGGTGAGTACTGTTTCAGTTAGGTGAGTACTGTTTCAGTTAGGTGAGTACTGTTTCAGTTAGGTGAGTACTGTTTCAGTTAGGTGAGTACTGTTTCAGTTAGGTGAGTACTGTTTCAGTTAGGTGAGTACTGTTTCAGTTAGGTGAGTACTGTTTCAGTTAGGGGAGTACTGTTTAAGTTAGGTGAGTACTGTTTCAGTTAGGTCAGTACTGTTTCAGTTAGGTGAGTACTGTTTCAGTTAGGTGAGTACTGTTTGAGTTAGGTGAGTACTGTTTCAGTTAGGTGAGTACTGTTTCAGTTAGGTGAGTACTGTTTCAGTTAGGTGAGTACTGTTTCAGCTAGGTGAGTACTGTTTCAGCTAGGTGAGTACTGTTTTGGTTAGGTGAGTACTGTTTCAGTTAGGTGAGTACTGTTTCAGTTAGGTGAGTACTGTTTCAGTTAGGTGAGTACTTTTTCAGTTAGGTGAGTACTGTTTCAGTTAGGTGAGTACTGTCTCAGCTAGGTGAGTACTGTTTCAATTAGGTGAGTACTGTTTCAGTTAGGTGAGTACTGTTTCAGTTAGGTGAGTACTGTGTCAGTTATTAGGAGTATTATTTCAATTTCTCTCTGTTTGCCTCTCTCTCTCTCTCTCTCTCTCTCTCTCTCTCTCTCTCTCTCTCTCTCTCTCAGTGTTTCTGTCTCTTTTTCCCACTCTGTTTCTCTCTCACTGTCTCTCTCTCTCCCTCTCTCCCCCCGCTCTCTCTCTCACTGTTTCTCTCTCTCTCCGGATGACTTTATAATGAATGTGACATAATTCGACAACGTATTTTCTTCAAATCACCTACTCCCTTCTTCTTTTTTCTATCTAATTTTGTACAGTGTGTGTCACTGAGTGTCTCAGTGTTTGTATTTTTATGTCATATGAAATTGACCAGGTATCTTTATAAAGAGGTGTGCAGGGGGGTACGAATTTTACACAAAAGAAAGTTATTACTGAAGTTACCTCATCCTTGTTTGTGTGTGTGTATGTGTGTGTGTGTATGTGTGTGTGTGTTTGTGATTATATGTGTATGTGTGGGTGTGTGTATGTCTTTGTGTGAGTGTCTGTGGTTGTGTGTGTGTTTGTGTGAGTGTCTTTAAGTGTGTGTGTGTGGGGTAGATATTGATAATCTCTTGTTTTAACAAGGCACAGCCAGTTAACTACTGCATTAAAAAATATGTTATGGTAAAAAGAGCGATAATCTGTTTTTAATAGGCTTTTTAGTGTTGAAAAAATATTTTTTAAAAACTTATTTGTTTTCAATTTGTATCAAATATATACTGTAATTACGACTTTTAAAATCAAGCAAAATTATTGATTTTTCGCATATATATTTTATCTTATTCAAAAAAGTTTAAAACAACGTTTCGGTAATGATTTTAGAATCCAATTTTTTGAGAAAATTGCTTCCTTGCTGACGTGGTCCTTTCCTATATGTGGAGTTTTTTTGACAGGTCATACGATGGCCTACTATAAACAGACATATTTCTAAAAGTACTAGGCTAAAAATATAATTTAAATTGGGAAAGAATTTTAAAGCTCGAAAATTAATAAATACGTGCGATTAATATGATAAATAATTTCTACTTTTCAAAAATAAAATTTAAAAAACCCGTTTATCAAAGTTTTTGACTATAAATCGTTTATATTTGAGACATAACTAAAAATATTGATTATGTTCAATATAATTCGTACCAAGCGACAGACTGGCATTATCATTTACCGTATTTACTCACATATGAGCCGAGTTTAGAAATATAAAATACAATACTGAAATAAGGGGTTTGGCTTATATGCACATAAAACAAAATGGACACAAGGACAGACACTAAAATGTATACATTTTTTCTAAATATATATGTTATTTTTATTATTTGCTTTGAAGTTTCTGTATATTGTTCACAAATGTCGATTAAATGTAATAATTTTTGTTCTGTTTTATTTATTTATTATTTTTTAAAATAATATTTAAGTTGCTCACAGTCACGTCTGTCAAATGATCATGTTATTTCTTCGTTCTTATTATTTTTAGCTTAAGACAAGTTTGTATGAATTTAGTGAATAATCCAATTTCATTTTTTATGACCGTGCGAATGACGTAAAATAATTAATACTAGATACTACATGTGGCGTAGCATACGCCGCAGACTTACTCATATATAATGCAGAGAAAAGGTAGGGTGGGGGGGGGGAGAACGAACACAAACTTTAGCACGAACAAATGGAAACAACGCGAGTGAACGTTGGGGGGACCACCGGAGAATTTTTGGAAGTATTTCGGACATGGCGACTAGTTCTGCCTCTCCACCATATACACCTGAAGTATTTATGTACTGAGCATATTGTTGAGGAGAGTGTTTGATTACGTTTCCGTCACTGAGGACAAAGGGGAGCACGTCGCCAAAGTTATACCAATGTTGAGAAACAAATAGTATAGCCATGTTGTCAAGTTGGAGAGCAACAACTTCGACTATGATCTTTTCCCGGAAATATGCGACCGATAGAAACAGTTACCTGATGAAGGAATTGGTATAACATTGAACGAAGCTTTTTTCCGTGAAATACATGCGAAGCGGTGTTTATCTTGCCCTAAAAATGGGGAAAAGAACGGTCATAAACATATACACTTTTAAAATTTAAAAAAAAATGTTGCCGCTGGGGCTTGAACCTAAGACTTGACGCAAGTCAAGCGGATGTAATAACCAATACACTATGAAATAACGTAATCTGTGAAGGAACAAGGAAACATGAATTCAAAAAGCATTGCTTGCCTCAAGACATGCCCCACCCCTCCACTACTTTCGCTTCCCAAATGTTAACTGTGGTTAGTTGACCCCAGCGAGGGTCATTCGTCATTTTTTCTGGCGCATACTCGTTTAGGTGAAATATATATAGAGATTTCTAATTTTTTAATATATATATTTTTCAGCAAAAATGAGATGTCATCATGTTATTACATGTTTTGTTTAATTTATAAATGAATCATTATATTGAAAACATTCATCTTTATATGTGTTACTATTTTTACGTAAAGCTCGGTGAGACCAACTCCTAGCTCGGTTACCGCGCTCTATAAGTTATGTAAATCTTCATCTAAATGTTATTTCGAGTAGGTTACAAAGGGAACTAATCTTTATAAAATGTTTAACTAAATTCTACCTTTTTTGTTTATTTTCAATGTCTCTTATTCAGCTTAATTAATCAGAGCAATATCAAATAAAAACGTGATTATAGTTAACTGTATATATTTGTTTTCTTCAGTCCATCCTTATACGTCCAGCCTTTATCTACTGCAGTGTCGGGGCTAACATGTTTTGAAGACGGTCGTAAAATAATTAGCGTTTATTCTAACGATCCTTCACAGATGTTTCCTTCTTCTCTCCCTTTTCTTAAATTTTGTTTTTATTTATTTATTTATTATAATTTTTTTTGGTTTAAGATTAAGGTCATCGAAACGAGCACCGTCACTTTGAAAATGTCATCCAAAGTTAAGTTTTCTAGTTTTACAGGTGCGTTCCTCTTGAAACATAAATGATACAGATTCTTAACATTCGTGTAGTCAATAAACCACAGAGGTTATTCCATGCCAGTAAAACCTTGGACGTTGTCTTCATTATGAGAAGAATAAACTCAAAGCAGCATCAAACAATGGTTTCTCTTCACATCGATTAAATCTTTCGCCTTTTACTAAAGATTTCCGTGAGATTTCGGTGAGACTTTGAAGTTATACGTGCATTCAGGGGATTGTGCATGTGTGAAGTTTTTCAGCTACATGTGAGTAATGTTTAAAGAATTACATAAAGGGTGTGTCACTTTCAAGTGCACACCACCCCAACACACTTTCCCTAACAATTTATGGAAAAGAAGCGTATAACATTACGCCACCAGAAATAATATACTGTTTATAAAAGAAATAAAAATAACATGGAGGGATGTAAAGGCTCTCTACCAATTCGAGGATCCACTCAAGTGGTTCCTCAAACTTGGACCAGAAGCAGAACAGAAGCACTTCAAAAACTTGCGCTGCAAAACATTTCAAGTTGGAGTTGCACATCAAATTAGTTTTGAACACGTGGGCAAAGAAAGAAGGAAGGTGATTGTCCACTGGGTCCCCACAACCATGCCTAAGGAGGGGTTGTAAGAAATGCTCTCGTTTCTGAGCAAGGAAAAAGTAGAGGCACACCCTCATAAAGGTAGACCGGACCGGTGGACAGTCCTTTACAGACCGTACAATGAAACTAGTGTTCCACGCTATAATTACCTAGATTGTGGACATGTGAAAAATAAGAGAGTGCTGCTCCTGGTCCCTGGCAGAAGACAGGCCTGCTTTCTGTGCGGGTCGCAGGAACACTGGACCAGCAAGTGTGGCAGGAAAACATCTGCTGGAGATGGGGTAGAGGATAAGACAGGAGAAGGTTCGAGGGATCACAAAGACAAGCCAGGTGTCCCAGCGACAAAGCCGGTGGCAGACCTATTAGCGGCCCCCGTTACAGTCCCCGTGGCGGTCCCAATGGTGGCCCCCATGTCTGTCCCCGTGACGGCCCCAGCTAAAGGTTCAACGGCAGAGGCGTTGCCAGGCCCCACTCCGGTTCTCGGAGAGGCAAGGAGTGCCACACCCGAGGAGGGCTGGCAAATTAAAATGCATAAAAAGAACAACAACAGAAAAACAACAGAGATGACAGAAGGAGGAATTTCGCCTAAGAGAAGGTCGTACGCCGACGATGTCTCCCATGGGAGTCATCCCAGTACAAGCGATCCACTCCAGAAAGCGTCTACGGCAACTAAAAGACACCATCAAGACGAAGACTCAGAGACGGACGAGATAAAATATAAGAAGTATGACTAGTTTCCCGAGGACGAGTCAACAGAAGACAGTGATTAGTCAGAGTGTGTCCACAGAAGACAGTGATTAGTCAGAGTGTGTCCACAGAAGACAGTGATTAGTCAGGGTGTGTCCAAAGAAGACAGTGATTAGTCAGAGTGTGTCCACAGAAGACAGTGATTAGTCAGAATGTGTCCACAGAAGACAGTGATTAGTCAGAGTGTGTCCACAGAAGACAGTGATTAGTCAGAGTGTGTCCACAGAAGACAGTGATTAGTCAGAGTGTGTCCACAGAAGACAGTGATTAGTCAAAGTGTGTCCACAGAAGACAGTGATTAGTCAGAATGTGTCCACAGAAGACAGTGATTAGTCAGAGTGTGTCCACAGAAGACAGTGATTAGTCAGAGTTTGTCCACAGAAGACAGTGATTAGTCAGAGTGTGTCCACAGAAGACAGTGATTAGTCAGAGTGTGTCCACAGAAGACAGTGATTAGTCAGAGTGTGTCCACAGAAGACAGTGATTAGTCAGAGTGTGTCCACAGAAGACAGTGATTAGTTAGAGTGTGTCCACAGAAGACAGTGATTAGTCAAAGTGTGTCCACAGAAGACAGTGATTAGTCAGAATGTGTCCACAGAAGACAGTGATTAGTCAGAGTGTGTCCACAGAAGACAGTGATTAGTCAGAGTGTGTCCACAGAAGACAGTGATTAGTCAGAGTGTGTCCACAGAAGACAGTGATTAGTCAGAGTGTGTCCACAGAAGACAGTGATTAGTCAGAGTGTGTCCACAGAAGACAGTGATTAGTCAGAGTGTGTCCACAGAAGACAGTGATTAGTCAGAGTGTGTCCACAGAAGACAGTGATTAGTCAGAGTGTGTCCACAGAAGACAGTGATTAGTCAGAGTGTGTCCACAGAAGACAGTGATTAGTCAGAGTGTGTCCACAGAAGACAGTGATTAGTCAGAGTGTGTCCACAGAAGACAGTGATTAGTCAGAGTGTGTCCACAGAAGACAGTGATTAGTCAGAGTGTGTCCACAGAAGACAGTGATTAGTCAGAGTGTGTCCACAGAAGACAGTGATTAGTCAGAGTGTGTCCACAGAAGACAGTGATTAGTCAGAGTGTGTCCACAGAAGACAGTGATTAGTCAGAGTGTGTCCACAGAAGACAGTGATTAGTCAGAGTGTGTCCACAGAAGACAGTGATTAGTCAGAGTGTGTCCACAGAAGACAGTGATTAGTCAGAGTGTGTCCACAGAAGACAGTGATTAGTCAGAGTGTGTCCACAGAAGACAGTGATTAGTCAGAGTGTGTCCACAGAAGACAGTGATTAGTCAGAGTGTGTCCACAGAAGACAGTGATTAGTCAGAGTGTGTCCACAGAAGACAGTGATTAGTCAGAGTGTGTCCACAGAAGACAGTGATTAGTCAGAGTGTGTCCACAGAAGACAGTGATTAGTCAGAGTGTGTCCACAGAAGACAGTGATTAGTCAGAGTGTGTCCACAGAAGACAGTGATTAGTCAGAGTGTGTCCACAGAAGACAGTGATTAGTCAGAGTGTGTCCACAGAAGACAGTGATTAGTCAGAGTGTGTCCACAGAAGACAGTGATTAGTCAGAGTGTGTCCACAGAAGACAGTGATTAGTCAGAGTGTGTCCACAGAAGACAGTGATTAGTCAGAGTGTGTCCACAGAAGACAGTGATTAGTCAGAGTGTGTCCACAGAAGACAGTGATTAGTCAGAGTGTGTCCACAGAAGACAGTGATTAGTCAGAGTGTGTCCACAGAAGACAGTGATTAGTCAGAGTGTGTCCACAGAAGACAGTGATTAGTCAGAGTGTGTCCACAGAAGACAGTGATTAGTCAGAGTGTGTCCACAGAAGACAGTGATTAGTCAGAGTGTGTCCACAGAAGACAGTGATTAGTCAGAGTGTGTCCACAGAAGACAGTGATTAGTCAGAGTGTGTCCACAGAAGACAGTGATTAGTCAGAGTGTGTCCACAGAAGACAGTGATTAGTCAGAGTGTGTCCACAGAAGACAGTGATTAGTCAGAGTGTGTCCACAGAAGACAGTGATTAGTCAGAGTGTGTCCACAGAAGACAGTGATTAGTCAGAGTGTGTCCACAGAAGACAGTGATTAGTCAGAGTGTGTCCACAGAAGACAGTGATTAGTCAGAGTGTGTCCACAGAAGACAGTGATTAGTCAGAGTGTGTCCACAGAAGACAGTGATTAGTCAGAGTGTGTCCACAGAAGACAGTGATTAGTCAGAGTGTGTCCACAGAAGACAGTGATTAGTCAGAGTGTGTCCACAGAAGACAGTGATTAGTCAGAGTGTGTCCACAGAAGACAGTGATTAGTCAGAGTGTGTCCACAGAAGACAGTGATTAGTCAGAGTGTGTCCACAGAAGACAGTGATTAGTCAGAGTGTGTCCACAGAAGACAGTGATTAGTCAGAGTGTGTCCACAGAAGACAGTGATTAGTCAGAGTGTGTCCACAGAAGACAGTGATTAGTCAGAGTGTGTCCACAGAAGACAGTGATTAGTCAGAGTGTGTCCACAGAAGACAGTGATTAGTCAGAGTGTGTCCACAGAAGACAGTGATTAGTCAGAGTGTGTCCACAGAAGACAGTGATTAGTCAGAGTGTGTCCACAGAAGACAGTGATTAGTCAGAGTGTGTCCACAGAAGACAGTGATTAGTCAGAGTGTGTCCACAGAAGACAGTGATTAGTCAGAGTGTGTCCACAGAAGACAGTGATTAGTCAGAGTGTGTCCACAGAAGACAGTGATTAGTCGTAGTGTGTTTTTAAGAATGAAAGAAATGTAACTTTTACTTGTAAACATCTGTTAATGTCATGGCTAAGAATGTTTCACATACACGGGAGAAGGGTTGTAGAGTGCACTCAAGCGTACCATTCTCCAACAAAACAACATTACGCGACCTCGACGCTGAGCTCCAAGACACTATCATAACAAACACCGAGACTACACAGCTCACACTTCTATCACTCAATATTAAGACTTGTACACGTAAGGAACAACATATCATTACATGCTTAAAAGCACAAGATAGATTATTATTTTTTTACAGGAAACAAATATAACAACAGAACACGACGCAAATATGTACACAAAGACTTTAGGATGAAAAGCAGTCACTTCAGCTTAGGGAGATTGAAAGGGGTGGGAATAGTACAGACATCTGATAGATGGGAAATAACACATAAGGACAGGGATAACGAGGGAAGGATGGTCACAATAAACATTACAGACAAGAAAGACAATTACACACTTGTGAATATATACGCAACAGCTAAACGCAAAGAACAACCACTGTTCTACCAAAAACTAATTACAAATCTGAAAAATTTATTTAAGTGAGGGAATGTCATTTTAGGAGTGGATTTCAATTATGTTACGGGTTCTCTTGATACAACCAACCCCAAAAGGAAAGGGAAAATAATAGAAGTTCATACGGGGATCGAAGTATTACAGTATATAATGGATACCTATAAATTAGTAGATGCATACCGAACAATTCATAAAAAAGGAAAAGAAACTACATTTAAAAATAACATTTTCAACAGCCAATCAAGGTTAGATAGATTTTAAACCCCAAATACAGATACAATTAATGTAGCAAAACATGTTCCAGAAACCCTAAACTTTACAGACCACAAAGGGGTAAAAATCACACTAAACACTACAAAGACTAATTGCATAAAAAAATCACCTCATTGGAAATTTAATAATGCACTCTTAGAAAACGATCAGTACACGGAAATAATTAGTAAAATAGTCCAACAATATAGCATACTACCAACCACAAATATAGGCCAACACTGGGAACTTTTAAAATCTACAATTTAACACATCACTCAAAATTTTGCAACTCAGCTATACAGACAAATTCGAAAAAGAGAAGATTAACTAAAAGTACTAATATCAATAGAAGAATACAACAACCCATTAAATTAGGCCATACAAGATTTAGAGGAAGAATTATAACCAATACAGCAACATAAATATAATGGTGCCCTAGTTAGAAGTAGACTAATCACAAACTACACAGAAGCACCAACAAAACATTTCCTAACAATAGAACAAAACATACAAAAAAGCAGAAAGATAAGCCAAATAATAGACAGAGATGGAACAACACAAACTGACAGCAAAGAGATTGTAGGCACATTTGAAAAAATACTACACACACCTTTTTGCAAATGAACAAACTGATTCAGATATATAGGATGAGTACACAAATATGACTAAAGCACTACAAGAAAATCAAACCAAAGAAATGAACAAACCTTTTACATTACAAGACATTAAAAGGGCACTACACAGCATGAATAACAACAAAACACCTGGGCCAGATGGACTAACTACAGAGTTTTACAACTTCTTTTTTACAACACTAGGGCCAATACTACATGCAACTTTAGAAGAAGCTTACAACAACAGGGAACTACCAAATTCAATGAACACTTCTTACATCACAATTATACCAAAGAAAGACACAGACAAAACACAACTTAAAAATTACAGGCCCATATCATTACTCAACACAGACTATAAAATCCTTACCAAGTCGTTACTTATCCAACTAAAATTACATTTAAATACTCACATTCATGTTAATCAACAATGCAGCATTAAAGGCAGGGACATCAACAACCACAATCATTTAATCAGAGACATTATTCAATATGCAAATGACAAAAAAATTCAGACATGCATAATATCACTAGACCAGGAGAAAGCTTTTGACAGGGTGGATTATACATACCTTCGCAAGATATTACAACAGAACAAATTTGGAGAATATTTTTGTAATTGGATTACAATTTTATACAGGAAACCTGTTAGCTAACTGTTAATAAATAATATACTTTCAAATGAAATTAGAATTAAAAGATCAGTTAGACCAGGGTGTACTTTGTCCCCTCATCTGTACATTCTAGCCTTTGAACCACTTCTGGAGAAAATCAGGAGGGAAAGGAACATAACAGGAATGGGGATCCCTGGAGCCAGAGACATCAAAGTCATTGCATATGCAGATGCCACTGTCTTTTTCCCCACAAATGATAGGTCAATTTACAAAATAATTTCAACCTTTCAAGAATTTGGAAGAGGTAGTGGATCCAAAGTCAATGTCAATAAATCCGAAATTATGGGAATTGGTATGTTGCAGGATATACTAGATTTCCCTTTAGACATAATAAGGAAGGAGAGTCTTAGAATTTATGGGATCTTTTATTCCAATAATCAGACACAGACAAACACTGAAATATGGAGGAAGATTGAATAATCTATTAAAATTATTATTGACAGGAACAAATACACAGCACAAACAATTTTTGGAAGGAGCACAATTATAAACACATATGTCATCCCCAAAACAATATATACAGGATCACTATGGGAACCCCCACCAGCAATTTTAAAAGAAATTAACTCACACATAACTAAATACATATTTCAAGGAACAATACACAATATAAAACATGCAACACTAATACAATCTATGCTAAATGGAGGAATAAACTTGCAAGACATACAAACCAAAACACAAGCACTCAGAATAAAATTCATAATACAAGCCATTAGGAAATAAGAAAAACCCGTAAAAAAACCAAGTTTTTGACTATAAATCCTTTTCGTACGAGAAGTAATTAAAAGAATGTTCATTATAATACGCAGCGCCAGACCATCCAGAAATACAAAATTGCAGCTGTGTCGTAAAACATGTTTAATATAATGCGCACCGATCAGGAATATGTTTATAAAAAGAGCTGTCAATAAAATACGCACCTTATTGCGCGACAGAAAGGATGTTCAATATAAAACGCACCGCGACGCTCTATCTCAAAAAATAGCATGATACATAGGAATAAATAAAATAATCTAAACAATCAATAATTTAATGACGGTACATGCGATCGATCTGAAATTTTGATACATTGTTTTTATCATCGGTACGAAACTGCCTGCAAAATTTCAGCTCGCTATCTTGCGAGCAAGTGGGTTAAAAATCGATCAAAAGTTTTGGCGACAAGGTCGGTCGGTCGGTCGGTCGGTCGGCCGCAGACACCACGCGTTAATATAAAGGATTTAAAAATCAGAAAATACATTCACTCATTATTACTTAGGGATCAGATTACGATATTTAACAGCAAAATATAATAGCACTGGACATTACATTGGAAAAAAACAATCACAATTTCATACAGAATGCATCAAAGCAATAAAAGGCAATGAAGAGGTATTACACAAAACAACCAAAGAAATATATACACATTTAATCAAAAGACAAGCAACACCCCTGAACAATATAATTAAATGGACACAAGTTTATGGAATTACAAACACAGAGGACACATTTAAGAATACTCATATTAGAGAAATACCCAATCAAGAAAAAGAAATAACATACAGACTAATATACAATACAACACCAGTCTCAGCAAGACAATATAAAGACAGAGGGGCAAGTATAGGCTGTCCACTCTGCAGGTCAGGGGCTGATGAGATTGAACAACATGTGTATCTCACATGCAATACAATTTTACAAACTAAATCCACACTTCAACAATTCATACAAGCAGGTACATTACACAATGTAGATATAGACAAAGCAATAACACTAAACATAATACCAGACTCTATAAACAAGAAACAACAAACAATAAGCTTAAGGATACTTTCACAATACAGAAAACACATATGGCATTACAGACTGACGGCATTTTGTAACAATCACAAATACACCAACATAACATTAGAACACATTTTTAGACAAACAATACAGAAAATGATTGAAAATTTAAAAGATAATAATTGAAATTTAATAAAAAGGTATGATGTTCATGTTATTTGTTTCTATCAGAAGTGCTTCAAATATAGAAACATGTTTTGTCATTTAAATTCATGTTACTTTGTGTAAAATTTTGATTCCAGAATCTTTTGTATAATTTTGAATAAGTTATGTTGTATCATGATGTACATTATTTATTGATATTGTTCGTTCGTCCGTCGATACGACGAGGACCACTCTAGTCATCCGAGGGTTTTCTGTGCATGCGCAGATGGCTGATTAGGCCGATCCTTGCACGAAAGGTTCGGGAACAGAAGGGACAGGGGGCGAGTGCGACATCTCCTGGAGGGTTGACAGCATGGGCCTTTCGGGCTTGCCTCTTCTTTTCTGCGGCGGTAATCCGGTTTGCCTCACATGACCTGGCACCTTCGTGGATGGAAGAGCGCCAGGTGGATCGGTCCATTGCAGCTCGTTCCCACGTGTCTGGATTTATGGCAAACGCTTTCATTGAGGCTTTCAGTGTGTCTTTGAAGCGTTTCTTTTGCCCACCGTGGGACCGCTGGCCATACTGGAGCTCATTATAGAAGATTCTCTTTGGCAGTCTCTCGTCTGGCATTCGGACAACGTGCCCTGCCCAGCGAAGCTGGGACTGCATCAGGAGGGTGAAGATGCTGGGGAGACCTGCCTTGGTCAGTACCACTGTGTCTGGAATTTTGTTCTGCCACTTTATGCCGAGAATCTTCCTGAAGCTTGTTATATGAAAGTGGTTCAGCTTTCTTGCATGACGCTGATAAACAGTCCAAGTTTCACAAGCATAAAGCAGTGTGGGGAGCACCACTGCCCTGTACACTTTCAGCTTGGTCTGGATGGTAATGCCTCTTCTGTTCAAGACATTAGGGTACAACCTGCCAAAAGTGGAGCTGGCTCTGGCAATTCTGACGTTCACTTCGTCATCGATGGTGACATTTTGAGACAGTGTGCTGCCTAGGTATGTGAACCGGTGCACTGTATTGAGTCTCTGGCCGTTGACAGTGATGTTGGGCTCTACGTAGGGTCTTCCAGGCGCAGGCTGATGGAGGACCTCAGTCTTCTTGGTGTTGATTGACAGACCAAAGTTTGTGCAGGCACTGGAGAACAGGTTTACACTGCGTTGCATGTCGGCTTCTGAGACAGCGTTGAGGGCACAGTCATCAGCGAACAGCAGGTCTCTGATGATGTCAGTCATAACCTTGGTTTTTGCCTGGAGCCTCCGAAGGTTGAACAGCTTGCCATCTGTGCGGTATTTCAGGTTGACACCAACATCCTCGTCTCTGAAGGCCTCTGTCAGCATGGCGGAAAACATGAGGCTAAACAGTGTTGGTGCCAGGACGCAGCCCTGCTTGACTCCGTTTGTGACTGGGAAAGGATCAGAAAACTCCCCGCTGTCCTGGACTCTGGCCTGCATGCCTTCATGGAATTGTTGCACCAAGACGATGAATTTCCTTGGGCAACCGTACTTGGCCATGATCTTCCACAGACCCTCTCTGCCAACAGTGTCAAAGGCCTTGGTCAGGTCGACATAGGTGGAGAACAGATCAGAGTTCTGCTCCTGACATTTCTCCAGCAGCTGCCTGGCAGCGAACACCATGTCGATGGTTCCTCGCTCTTTTCGGAATCCACACTGACTTTCAGGCAGGAGTCCTTGGTCAAGGTGCACTGTGAGGCGGTTGAGCAGGATTCTGGCGAGGATCTTTCCTGCAATAGAAAGCAGGGATATGCCTCTGTGGTTGTCACAAGCCTGTCTACTTCCTTTTCGCTTATATAGATGTATGATGGTGGCATCTTTGAAGTCCTGCGGGATCGTCTCTTGCTGCCATATTAAGAGAAACAGCTCATGGAGCCTTTCAGTCAGGGCTGTTCCCCCCTCCTTGTAGACCTCAGCTGGTATGGCGTCAGAGCCAGGTGCTTTGCCACTGGAGATAAGATAGATTGCTTTCTGGGTCTCGAGCAAGGTTGGTGGGTCATCCAGTGCTTTGTTGATATACATTGATACTGTTTCACCTGGATGTAACATGAATCTCTGATAGCAAAAACCAACATAACATTAGAACAGATTTTTAGACAACAAATTAAAAGAGAATAATAGAAATGTTAAGAATAGTGTATGATGTTCAAGTTAGTTGTTTCTATGAAAAATGTTTGGAAATTTAAATTCATATTACTATTTGAATAATTTTGATTCTATGTAAATGCTTACATTATGAGATTTAGGAAAAATTATGTTGTATCATAATGTACATTATTTTATTTATCTAGATGGATACTGTGTATCTTTGATGTAAATTGAATTTCGAGGAGCAATTTAAAAAAAATTAAATAAATAAAATAAAATAACAAAAACCGTAAAAAACCAAGTTTTTGACTATTACACCTTTATGTACGTAACTAAAAGAATATGTATTATAATACGCAGCGCCAGACCATCCAACAATACAAAATTGTATTTGTGGCGTAAAACATGTTTAATATAATGCGCACCGATCTGGAATATGTTTATAAAAAGTGTTCTAAAAAATACGCACCTAATTGTGCGACAGAAAGGTTGTTCAATATAATGCGCACCATTACACTCTATCTAAAAAAATAACATGATACATAGGAATAAATAAAATAGTCTAAAAAATCAATAATTTAATTACGGTACATGCGATCGATCTGAAATTTTGATACATTGTTTTTATTATCGGTACGAAACTGCCTTCAAAATTTCAGCTCGCTAGCTTATGAGCAAATGGGTTAAAAATCGATCAAAATTTTAGGCGACGAGCAATCAAGCAATCAAGGGTGCAGACACCACGAGTTAATATAAAGGATTTAAAAAGAGGCAAACCATAATTATATAAGTGATTTTAAGGCAGTAATGGCAAACCTATGCTATGCGTGCCACAGACGGCACGCAGAGTCTCATCAGCCGGCACGCGACTTAAATATTACTTCCTAATCAAACAACACTGCTGGCACTTTGAGTTGGCATTTTTCTATATATAAGTAGGTTTTAATTGATTTTTGGGCACGCGGCCCCAAAATGGTTCGCCATCACTGTTATAAAGTATTAGGTTCCCAATTCAAATTAAATTGGAACCAGAAAAAGGCCCGTATGTTTCAGAAAAAACTAGCTTGTTGTTACATAACCTACAAAAGGGTCAAGACCAATATTCCTTTAAGCCGCGCAATTGTCTGACCGACGCTGCGCAGCTTTTTAGAATTTCCGCGCAGCAAATTTTTTATTTTTAAAAAAGCACAAAAAATGGATGATGCGCAAATTTGCTCACAGATTTTTTCACTTTACAGATGGACCGTCAAAAATTATAGCGAACATTGGTCAAGACAGGAGACTTAGAGTCCTAGGGCTTCTCGTCCACGAATACAAAGTGGACACCAGAATCCACCTGAACTAGGTCCTTACCATGACAGGCCAAGAAGGAGTGCTGGAGAACGCAGATCACCCGTGTGTCATGTGCTGGGGAGAAACTAAATGCAGGCACCAAAGCATCCCCCGTCCCCAAACCCATGAAATAGTCCCGGGAGTATATTCACATTCACATATGGGATGAAATTGAACTGAAAACAACAAGAGAATCTATTGACACCCCACGCCCCCACTCAGAGACCAACACACAATACAATAAAACATGTGTACAATTTGTGTAAGCAAGTAAATTCTAATTTAATTTTTTTTTAACAATAACCGGAGGTCCCTGGAAGATCACCTGAAATATTACTTTATCTCTCTCTCTCTCTCTCTATCTCTCTGTCTCAGCCTCTCATTTTCTCTCTTTTTCTTTCTCTCTCTCTCTCTCTCACTTTCTCTCCTTCTTTTTCTGTCTCTGTCTCTCTCTTTTTCCGTGTCTCTCTTCATCTGTCTCGCTGTATTTCTCTCTTACCCTGTCTGTCTGTCTGTCTGTCTCATTTTATGTCTCTCTCTGCCTCTCTCCTTGTCAATCTCTCTTTCTCTGAACGATAATTTCTGTCTGTCTTCGTCTTTCGCTCTCTCTGTCTTGCCCTCTATATCTTTCTCTCTCTGTGTCTCTTTCTGTATATATATATATATCTCTCTCCCTATATTTCTCCCAACCTCTTTCTTGTCTGTCTCTAGATCTCTGTCTCTGTTTGTCTTTCATCTCTTTTTTCTTTCTCTGTTTCTCTCTCTCTCTCTCTCTCTCTCTCTCTCTCTCTCTCTCTCTCTCTCTCTCTCTCTCTCTCTCTCTCTGTAGCTCTCTCTTTCTCTCTCTCTCTCCCTCTTTCTCTATCTTTTTTTCCTCTCTCTCTCATTGTTTTTTCCTCTCTCTCTCATTGTTTTTTTCCTCTCTCTCTCTTTCTGTTTCTCTCTCTCTCTCTCTCTCTCTCTCTCTCTCTCTCTCTCTCTCTCTCTCTCTCTGTAGCTCCCTATTTATCTCTCTCTCCCTCTTTCTCTCTCTTTTTTTCCCCTCTCTCTCATTGTTTTTCCTCTCCTTGTCATTGTTTTTTTCTCTCTCTCTCTTTCTGTTTCTCTCAATCTCCAGATGACTACCTAATGAATATGACATAATTCCACAGCGAATCATCTTTGAATAACCTACCTCCGCCCCAATTTGTTTCTAACTAACAATAGACAGTTTGTGTAATTGTGTTTCTGAGAGTCTGTACGTGTATACCATGTCTTTTAATAATAAGGTGTACAGGGGGGGGTACGAATTCTCCAAAGAATGTTATTTCTGAAGTAACCTCATCACTTTGTACGTGTGTGTGTGTGTGTGCGTGTGTGTGAGGTAGATGTTTACAACCTGTTGTTTTAACAACAGTCACAGCCAATTAACTACTGCATGAAAAGTCAAATTATGGTATAAAGGGAGTCCATTTTTTTAATTATGTTTTTTTAGTGTCAAAAATATTCATTTAAATTTATTTGTGTTCACTTTGTTTTAAATTTTTAACTTAATTATGTGGTATAAAATTCAAGCCAAATTATTGATAAATGGCATATATAATATATAGTATTCACAAATGTCAAAAACGGCGTATTTATAACAATCTTATATGTATATATATACAAGAAGAATGCATTTGGCCGTAAGTTTGTAAAACCATTTGTTATTTTTTGACAGGTCTAATGATGGCCTACCATAAACATTGAAGTTATCGCAGGAGACCTCGGGTTACGCCGCTCCCGTCTTAAGCTGCTTTGAACTCAATACGCAATAATGATATTTATTAGCGTTTTTTGGACAGGTCTACCAATGGCCTACAATAAAAAGACAGAAGTCATTATTCAGATACTAGGTTACAAGTTGACTTAGAAAGTTACTAGGTAATGGTCCTTCAGGGTTGACATATTGGCCTTTTTAAGGCCAAATTCTCAAAATTTGGCATTTTTTAAGAGGGTTTGGCCTCAAATTTATATTTTGGCTTTTTTCTTAAAGAAATATATATAAAATATTTATAAAAATAATCTTTATCACAAAAAATATTTACGAACTTGTCCATAACCTTATTAATTATTTTCTATTTTTGAATAGCTTACGTGTATGTTAGACATTAAAAAGTTTTTTAAAGGTTTAACGAAGAGGCTATTAAGAATAAGCCAGATATAGAATGCAGCTCACACTTTTACGGACGGCCCCGAAGCATTAAAAAAGAGAATTCAGCTGACTCAGATGGAGAGTTGAGTTGTCAATGTGAGAATTAGAGAATAAGAAAAGTGTATGTATTCAAAATTGTTAGCATAGTAAAATTACGAAACTATTTTTCCTTTTTCAAGTCCAATAAGCTGTCTTAAATTAAGGAAGAATTAACAAAATAGCTGATAAGATACATTCTCCTCAATATACCTACATTTACATATTGACTCATACTGCCCCAATACCAGTCATAGGAAGAAGTAATCATTTTCCAACGTGAATTTAAAAGGACATATCTTTAAACTTTGATTTACGTTGTCTCACTTATGGGTTTATTTAATTCCATCATTGATTTACATATTTGTAAGAACTAAAAATTATCCTTTAGTTGTAAATGCTGCCTAAAGTTTATTAACTATGTTCTTTTTATTATTATCTTTGAAGTTTCTGTATATTGTTCACAAATGTCGATCAAATGTAATCATTTTTATTTTGTTTTTTTTAAATTTTTTTTATAATACTTAGACTCACGTCTGTCAAATGATCATGTTATTTGTTCGTTCTTAGTATTTTTAGCTTAAGACAAGTTTGTATGAATTTAACGTATAATCCAATTTCATTTTTTATGACCGTGCGAATGACGTAAAATAATTAATACTAGATACTACATGTGGCGTAGCATACGCCGCAGACTTACTCATAGATAGTTCAAAGATAAAACAAACCCGTAAAAACAAAGTTTTTGACTATAAATCCCTTATATATGAAACATAACTAACAGTATTGATTATTTTCAAACGCTACAAACATGTACTGACTGAATCTGTCTTAACTCAACATTGTTTCATAACCCAGTGGGGGGGGGGCGGGGGCGGGGAGGGGGTGGGTGGGGGGAGAGGGGAAAAGTATGTTCTTCGATCGCTTGACCGAGCTCAGCATGACACGTAAAATGTAAACAAAAGCACGCCGGTGCTTCGATGGGTCGCCTCAACGCGTCCACTCAAACTTTCACTTGGAAAAAAAAACAAAAAACAGTGAGTTTGAATTACATACGTTATATAAGGATAAACTAAAAATGCATTAATTTAATTACGGTACTTTGGATCGATCTGAAATTTTGATACGATGCATTGTTAAGTGACACGGGTCCGTGTGCCAAATTTCATTCCGATCGCATCACGGGAAGTGGATCATTTTTTGACTTTTGTTTTTCCGCCCGCCCAAGACAGACAGACAGAGATGACCGGCGGTGAAGTTAATATAAGGGATTTAAAAAGGGCGGGGGGGGGAGAACAAAAACAATCGTTAGCACGAACAAATGGAAACAACGCGAGTGAACGTTGGGGGGACCATCGAAGCATTTTTGGGAAGTATTTCGGACATCGCCACAATTTCTGCCTCGCCACCATACATTCCTGAAGTATTCATGTACTGAGCGTATTATTGAGGAGAGTGTTTGATTACGTTTCCGCCACTGAGGACAAAGGACAGCACGTCGCCGAAGTTATAAACAATGTTGAGAAACAAATATTATAGCCATGTAGCCAAGTTGGAGAGCAACAACTTCGACTATGATCTTTTCCCAGAAATATGCGACCGATAGAAACAGTTACCTGATGAAGGAATTTGTATGACATTGAAATAAGCTTTTTTTTCGTGAAATACATGCGAAGCGGTGTTTAGTTTCGCTGAGAAAGTGGAGAACGGGCATAAACATAAACATTTTTAAATTTAAAAAAAAATGTTGCCCGCTGGGTCTTGAACCTAAGACTTGCCGCATGTCAGGGGGATGTAATAACCAATACACTACGAAATACATGTACTCTGTGAATGAACAACTGAAACATGAATGCAAAAATCATTGCTGGTCTCAAGACATGCCCCACCCCTCCACTACCTTCTCTTGCCAACCGTTAACTGTGATTAGTTGACCCCAGCGAGGGTCAATCGTCATGCTCGGTTGCACATACTCGTTTAGGTGAAGTATATACATAGAGATTTCTAAATTTTTAATATATATTTTTTCAGCAAAAATGAAACGACATTATGTCATTACATGCTTTGTTTAATTAACGATTTCAACATTTCTTTTGAATGTTTAACGTAGCTTATGTGTATAGTACTGTCATTTATGTGGTTATTATGATAAGAATGTTTATTTAAATTATTATATGTATGTTATTATCTCAATGTAAAGTGTTGTGAGCCGGCTCCTTGCTGGCTATAAATTATAAAAATTACCAATTTATTATAATTATTTTTAATAAATTAATCCTTAGGGGCCGTCCATAAATGACGTGTAGCCGTTTGGAGGCTTAGAGTACACAGTATTTCAAGTCAAACAATATGGTGGAGAATTATAGTTGCCAAAGTTTATTTGTTTTTATAATTTAGAAACTGAACATTTTGAACGTTGGAACCGGAACAACACCAAATGCACCAAAACGTCACTCAGTCACTACTTCGCAGTGCATCTCGGTGCGGTGCACATGGTGCAAACTACCACATTCACCCCAGGCCTTTGAATCCCAGCGCCCTCACTGGTAAAATACTAAAATATAGTATGTAGCGCCCTCGCAGGTGTAGTTTACAAATGATACCCGAATAAAACAATAGCTGTGACCTAAGTTACATCAATAAGAGACTTTCTACAAATTAAAGTACGAAAATGTCTAAAAGCTAAAACAACAAATATTAATCTAACATTTCGTCCCTATATACCAAACCACGGTTTGTTTAACAACATATAGGGTGATACATTATATGTTATAACACACATATATATATATTACACAATTATGTTAGGCAGAAAGATATAGATGATAATTAAAGTTAATAATATGTCCCAATAGGGTGTCATCGACATTGTTCATGGGATATATCTCCAGGTGTCCGCTACTTCTGCGCAAAGAGTGATCTGCGTGGCTTAGCTTGAGGAGGTTGTTGCACAGCTCTTGAGTAGCTAGTAACATAGCCGAGGGCGACTTGGAGCTCATTGTACTCTGGCTTGTTGATGAACTGATCACTTAGGATGTGATTGGGCGAGTGGTATGTTCGTTTCTCCACCTGCCTGATTGTCTGAATGAGTCCACGGTGGAAGTGCTCTCCTTACGTTCACCGTTATCTTCACATCCCGATAATGTGTCTGGGGGAAGTATTTCTGACTTGGATACCAGGTCTGAAAGAGGTGCTTCAGCCGGTAGATGATCATTTCGATGCACCGTGAGTTCTGGGCCTCCGGCAAGCGGTAGTATTGTGTACATGTGTTTACCTGACATACGTGCGGTGACGCCGAATAAATCAGGCTGCCAGAAATCGTGGATCTTGTTATGTCCTAGGACTTGAGTTCTGACATGCACAAATTCTCCAACTGATCGTGGGTGGTCACGTTTATTTTGGTCCGTGGATTTTGTCCCTTTGCCCACTTTGCCCTTCAGATTCTGTGGATCAGGGTTCTTCTTTTTGTTACGGCGCTTGCTGGGATATGGAGCCTGTGTTTGCTGGGCCGTGGGTGCCTTTGCTTTGTTGGCTATTGACATGGCGACAGCAGAGATTGAGTCGTTGCCCTGTTGTCATTGTTTCCCTTGGTTAGAAAACTAGCTGGGAAAGAACTTTCAGCCACAGGTGCAGTCTAGGGCACGGTCTTTAAATCACATCAGTTGACTGTTGATGCCAGAAACTGGGATACCTTGTTGGCATGAGGTAGCCACTGTTTTAGTACATTCATGCCAAGTAGAACTGGCGCCTCTTTCTTCCACACTTGGTTCATCAGATCATTTGGGGTCTTGACGACGAGGAACGGGACATCTTGTAGATGCTGCCCTAATAACTGCACGTCGGCCGTCACGATTCCAATATATGACACCTCATCTCCGTTGACGGCTCGTAGCGTGATGAAGCCGGTTTCAAGGGTGAGGTGGCCAAGGTGTTGGGATGCCCATGTTTCGGTGATTGTGCTTACTTCGCTCCCCGTGTCAATAAGTGCCACACCCTGGTGACCATTTAGGGCTATATTTAGAGTTGGGCATTCACCAGAAAGTTCTATGGACTTTACTGTTATTCGGCGGTTGACAGCTGTGTGTGACGGAAAGCATCTCGCGAATTCTGGTTGTTGTTGTTGCTGCTGAGGATGTTGTAGAGTTGTTCCATTTTGTTGGGTGACATATCTTCTTTTGGCTTGGCATTCTTCCTCTATATCACCCCGTCGACTACACCAGAGGCATGTCAGAGAGTGTCTCTGGTGCTGATTTGTCTGTCCGAGTGCGGCCGCCCACGGATGACCCGGGCATCAGTGCCCCTTCTGTGTTGTCGGGGTGCTGGGTGGTATCGTTCAACCCCGGATGTCACTTGCCTAACAATATGAGCCATCAGTTGACTCGTTAGCTGAGTGAGGTCGTGCGCCGGTGCTGCCAGGAGCTGGGCAGTGGCGGCAACATATATTATATTTTTAATCTCTCCGACTTACGCCGTTAATATTTCTTGTCCTTCATCTTTTAAAGAATAATTTTCTCGTTTTTTTAATACACCCTTCATGTCACTAACTGTAACATGTATTATAGCAATGTACGTACAGTCCCTTACAGCAGGGGTACCAAAACTTTTTATAGCCTTTGAATGGTCTAAGGTCAATAGTTGATTGATTATACAAGTACTTTATATTGTTTCGATTTATAATTTTATGCAATTGTACATTCCGTTAAAAGAAATGGAATTACACCAAAAATAAATTAAAACGGTTTAATATTTTAACTTGCTAGAACATTAAATCAATGTGAACCCTGAGATTGTTTCTCTGCATCGAGACGGTTCAATCTGGTGGTAATAGGAGACAATGACATACGAAGTGTGCTGCTTATGTTCAGTTTATTCCGTTGTTTTGTTTTAGTTGCTGTCACTGCAGAAACCCCGATTCACACATACAAGATGTCGGAAATGGCCATTGAGATTTAATTTCTATGGTGGCAATCTTAGAATATTTCACTGTAACTTTAACCGAGAAGACTGGAAGAGTCTGGAACGTTATTTTGAGGCCGACGCCAATTGCACCCTCGAGTAGTTAAACTTCTTCTTTCACAGACATGCAATAATCTTTTGGTATGGAAAAATGCACAATCCACAGAGAAAAACACCAATGTAAATATTTTTTTATATGTAATGATCCCTTTGCGTCCCGTTACCATTTCACGCGCCTGGAGTTGCAGACCACTGCTGTTTAGGATTTTTATTGATGTTCCGACTCACACTGAAAATCGGTTTCCAACGCGTCTTAAGAACGGATCAACGTCATAACAGGTGGACCCCGTGTATTAAGGAAGTAGGCTTTAAACTTACCGTATATACTCGTTCTATAGCCCGTTCGTTCATAAGCCGACCCCCCCCCCACACACACACACACTTTTGGAAGGGAAAAGTATTAAAAGTGTATAACCCGATCGCAAGCCGACCCCCCAAAAATAATAGGACAGCTTTAAAAAACAAAATGGTACATATTTTTTTTAAACTACAAGCTAAATCGGTCATTATGGTTGTTTACTTTGTACTGCCTATTTTTGTCTTTCTGCTCTTTGTTAAGCAAGAGTTCCTGGTATTTAAAAAAAAATTATAAAGTAAACAGTGACGAAAGCGCTTACATTAAAATCCGTTGTTGAAAAAAAAATTTGTAAAACAATTTATTAAAACGTTCACAAAAATAAATAAAATGATTAAATAAGGTAAGTGCTGACTTTTAATAGTATATTATAGCTTCTGATAGAGCAGTCGAATCTTGTAGAATGTAGAAAAGGACAATGATAATCTACAATAACAACACCGATATTCAATATCCATGCAGAAATCACCTATGACCCGCTCATAAGCCGACACCCCCCTCGACTTTTTCCCCTAGATTTTGTCCAAAAAAGGTCGGCTTGCGAACGAGTATATACGTAATTTAAAATGGGATCAGATAGAGACCCTCTATATTTCAGAAATACAAGCTCGTTGTTACTTTAACCTAAAATATTGGTAGGATCAAAGGTTTAAGTGATGAGCGGGTCTTATTGACAATATAACCAGCCGAACTGTACTCCCGATCGCATAGAATTAGATTGTCTCAGATAAGGTTTCTGATACTTTAGTGTATGTTTAGTTAGCAGGTGGTATGTAAGCGAAGTGTTAGAAACATGGTAGCAATGTTCACTTTAAGCAACGTGGCTGCACTGATATTTGAATGACGTCACTCAGGAGTTTAGAATCAACACACAGCAAATTTTGTAAAATATTGCACAAAAAGTGCACGTTGCACACGAGTTTTTTTTTAAACTTTGCACACGGACCAACCAAGCTTAGACTAAGAGGGAACACTGCATGGTAGGCAAATGATCTCTCTCAATGGACACAATAAACTTTAGCAACTTTTTGAACATTCACGTCAGTTAATAGTTTAAAACCAAAATGTTCCTGTAATCTTCCGGAAATTATGTTATATTTATCGGCCGAAATATTTTTATTTTTAACTTCGAGTACATTTATAAGTAGTGGGTTATTAATTGTAAAAGAAATATTTAATCGTTAAAATTTTTAACGATAAATCGAGAGAGTATTTGTTAATTTCCGCGGCAGTAGTTATTACTGAAGTAACCTCATAACTCTTTGCGTGTGTGTCAGGTACATGTTGATAATCTCTTGTTTTAGCAACCGTCACACCCATTAAAGTACTTCATTATAAATCAAGTTAACATATAAAGGGGAGTTCATTTTTTCAGCAATGTGGTATCAACATTTTTATTACAATTTATTTGTACTCACTTTAAATTAAATATAGACTTAATTGAAAACTTTTAATTTCAAGCCAAGCTATTGATAAATAACGTATATAATATACCTTATTTAAAAACGTCTAAAACAGTGTGATCATAACAATCTGATGTGTATATAAATTAAGACTCTTAAGTTTTCATAGTTACGTATCCTTTAAGTCATTTCAATCTATTTTTTGTCAGGTCTTCTGATGGCCTACCTGAAACAGAAGTCTGTTGAGAAACATCACCCGTGTGTCATGTACTGGTGAGAAACATCACCGTATGTCATGTGCTGGTGAGAAACATCACCCGTGTGTCATGTGCTTTGGAGAAACATCACTCGTGTGTCATGTGCTGGTGAGAAACATCACCCGTGTGTCATGTGATGGTGAGAAACATCACCCGTGTGTCATGTGCTGGTGAGAAACCCAGTACAGGCTCCAAGTCCACCACCCACCTTAATTAGTCCCGGGTGTTCACCTATGGAATGAAATTGAACTGAAATTACCAAGTGATCCCTACGCCCTCAGTCAGAGACAAATACACAAAACAACACAACAAAACATGGGAATCTTAGCGTGAGCGACTTAATTCTACTTTTTGTCAGCTTTTGAATCCCCTTCTCACACTGGTGTCAACTTATTGGTCGGTAATGACCTGGGGTCCGGGGATTATCACATTAACCATAACCTTCTCACTCTCTGTCTCTTTCTTTCTCTCTATCTATGTTTCTTTCTCTGTCTCTCTCTCTCTCTTCCTCTCTAACCGTTTCTCCATCTCTCTTGGTCTCTGTCTCTTTGTGTCTGTCCCTCGCTCTAATTCTCTCTCTCTTTCTCTCTCTCTCTCTCTCTCTCTGTCTCTCTCTCTCTCTGTTTTTCTTTTCTGTCACTCCCTTTATCTTTCTCCATGTCCTTCTTTCTCTCTTTCTCTGTCTGTCTGTCACTATTTTTTCTCTCTGCCTCTCTCCCTCTCTATCTTTCCTTCACTCAACGACACTTTCTCTCTGTCTTCGTCTCTCTCGCTCCCTCAGTCTCTCTCCATATATCTTTCTCACTCTGTCTCTATTTCTGTACATCTCTCTATCGCTTTCTCTCTCTCTCTCTCTCGGTTTCTCTCTCTATTTCTCTCTCCCTGTCTCTCTCTCTGTTTCACTCTCTCAGGATGACTTCCTAATGAATGTGACATAAATCCACAACTTTTTATCTTCAAATCGCCTATCCCGGCCCCTCCCTTTTTTTCTCTTACTAACTGTGTACAGTTTGTGTCACTGATTGTCTGAGTGTGTGTTTTTGTATGTGACCAGGTATGTGACCAGGTATGTGACCAGGTATGTGACCAGGTATCTTTATAATAAGGTAAAAAATGTTATTACTGAAGAAACTTCATCGCTGTTTGTTTGTGCCTGTGTGTGTGTTTGTGTGACGGTCTATGTGTTTTGTGGGTGTGTGTGAGGGTGTGTGTGTGTGTTAGTGTGAGTTTATCTGTGTGTGTGTTTGTGTGTATGTCATTGAAGTAGGTGTTTATAATCTCTTATTTTAACAACAGTTGCTGCTAGTTATCTAATGCAGTGCTTCTCAAACTTTTTAGTACGGCGGACCGGCAGGAATTTTTCCATTGCACCAGGGACGGGTGAACTATTTTGACTGTACTAAGTGTTAGCGAAATGTTATTTAATTTATATTATTTGTTTCATTTTATGTGATTATTATATGTTCTGTCCCTTCTTGATAACTTCTGCGGACCGGTAGCGGATTGCCCACAGACCGGCACTGGCCCGCGGACCAAAACTTTGAGAAGCACTGATTTACTGCGTTAAAAACTAAGTTATTGAATAATGGGAGTTCATGTGTTTTTTTAAATATCGTATTTTAGGTCAAAAGTATATATTTTTGGTACATTTGTTCTCATTTTGTGTGGAATATATAACAAAATAAAATCCTATAAACTCGAGTCAAAATAATTTTTATTCACATTTATATATTATCTTATTAAAAAAATACCAAAACAACTTTTTTATAACAATCTTAGATCTTTATATATTGAAAAATTGCATGTTTAAATTTTTTTGTCACTTTATTAACGGTAGTAGGCTCCAAACAAAATTTAAATCGGACCAAATATTGGCCCTTTATATTTCAGAAATACCCGCTCGTTGTTACTTAAACCTACAAGAGTCAAGAGAAGAGACACAAGAATCCACCTGTACCAGGTTCTTAACATACTAGGAGAAGAACTATTGTTGGGGATCACACATCACGTATGTTATGTGCTGTGAGAAACATCACCCGTGTGATATGTACTGGTGAGAAACATCACCCGTGTGTCATGTGCTGGTGAGAAACATCACCCGTGTGTCATGTGCTGGTGAGAAACATCACCCGTGTGTCATGTGCTGGTGAGAAACCAAGTGCAGGCTCCAAAGCCCCCCAGTCTCACCCCCACCTTACCTAGTCCCGAGAGTCAGTTCACATATGTAATGAAATTGAACTGAAATCAACAAGTGAATCTATTGACACCCCACGCCCTCACTCAGAGACCAACACACAACACAACTAACATGTGTATCTTTAGTGTGAGGGAGTAATTTCTACTTTTCGTAATTTCCGTAGTTTAATTTTTTGTTTTTTTGTTTTTTTTGTGAGAATAACTATCCCTTAGCCCAGGGGTGCGCAACCTTCGGCCGAACGGCTGCATGCGGCCGTGGGCACGAAAATGTGCTGCCGTGGAAATCTGTTTAAATTATAATAACATGCGGCCGTCAAATATTTGCAATTTGGCAATATATTATGTAAAGTTGTAAACGAAATATCTAATATTCATTTACACTCTTAAGCACTTGTTATTGTGAAACAAATTACGACTCAGGCAGCTGTAGCATTAGCTGTAGTGTTAAACTGTTAAGCGCTCAGACATTGAAATAGCTCTAGCCGCGTTGGTGTTAGGCTGCAGCTGTAGCAAATAGGATAGGCCTTTGAATTTCAGCCACCTAATATTGAAGCGCGCCGAAACCGTGTGATGCGAACATTTTATTGATGTGTCTTATCTGCGGCGATGTTGTGAAAACTGTCAAAGGGGACAATGCCAAGAAACATTTTTTCCCGACATGCATCACTCAACTATGCACAGTTACAAGATGATCCAAGGAAGATCTGAGTGGAAAATCTAAAGAGGAATGTTCGACAACAGACTTCAGTGATGTCTGCCTTTGTTAAGACTACGAATAAGCGCAATGAAGCTTCCTATCGAGTGGCCTATCGTCTCGTTGTCACTGGAAAGCCTTATTCCGATAGGGAACTCGTGAAAAATTGTGTCATGGATGTTGTTAAGTTCATTCATCCCGGTAAGTAAACGGATTATTCTTTGATTCTTCTGTCGCGAGATACCGTGCAATGCCGTCAAAGTAATATTGCCGAGCAGCTGAAGCTATCCATGCAGGCAGAGATTAACAAGGAGGACAGCCTGTTTGCACTGGCTGTTGTTGAATCTACGGATATTTTAGATTCAGCACAGCTACTCATAGTCATTCGCTCACTATCCACAACATTTGCATTGTGCGAAGATCTGCTCTCCATGGAGACACTCGTTACTCAAACTCGAGGAGAAGATATATTTTTGGCAGTTAAAAAAGCTTGCATCGACTCGTACGTTGATCTGAAGAACCTGCGAGGCATCTGTACAGACGGCGCGTCTGCCATGGTTGGTAAGTAAAATGGCTTCGTGGCTAGATTTTCCGATTATGTGTTGATGATCACGGTAATGACCAGCTCATAAATCTGCACTTTATTATTCACCAGGAGGCGCTGTGTTCTAAATCTGTTGATTTGGATAACATTCTGAAGAATGTGACTCGCATTACCCTTTTCATTC